>JACXIK010000009.1:211861-224438 GCA_014737385.1 Bombus superbus
CTTGGAAAGAATACCAGACTATTATTCGTGATAAAGATTTGAGAAATACTACGTTTTGTCTATGGAATCTTGGGAGAGTGATGACTCGTGATTTAAGGAAGCCAAGGTCCTGCCGCTGAAGAGCGGAGGTATTTTTGATAGTATATAAACCTGTGATCAAGTATATGATAACGTACACCTATCAAAAGCAACCACATTATTCCTTAGCATCAGGAAATCCATTTACACATATACATATGCCTACACTTCACCAAGCGAATTATTAATGCAAACAGACATAAGATGAATATTAAATGTACCGTTCCCCTAAATTTACACTTTTAACTTATCAATCTTTTCAGTAACAGAATGCATACGTTTCATCAGCCCGAAATGCAGGTAGCATTATCAAATGACTATAAAGGTCGAACATAGAGAACTGAATTATGCTGACGATGAAACGGTACTCACGTTCCACAGTTATTGCAATAATAAGAATAAGTAAACAATAACCTACTTCTAATTTTCAGCTGTCACTGTTTGCCACGACGAATACAGAAAAGCTGTATAATCGGACGATAGCATTTTGGCTTATAAATTGCAGCAAATGGAGGTGTCGTTCTATGCGCTTTTTCGATAAACAACGATGCTATTATTACTAACGTAATTTATATCCAGGCTGCAGATTTGTATGCATTTATAAGAAAATTGCAAATGCAAAATTGTACACGATGCATATGATACGAAAGGATGTGTAAAATATCGAAAGTATACTGCTTTCTATAATACTTGTGTTACGTCCCGTGATTCTACAACATAGGATCATCCACCCTTCGGTGGAAAAGGTCAACAAGTGTTCAAACATACTTGCTCGGGCCTGCAATAATCCCAATTGACGTCTTCAGATTTAGGTTCCTTCTTAACGTCCAGGCCCTTAATTCATACAATTTATGCATCCTTCAAGTCGAGACAGTAAAAGTGTTTCAATAAAAAAAATACCTCCGTCAATGTCAATTTTTGTGTGGAATAGAAACTAATTTTCACTGCTTGTGTGAATCAGTTTTTCAAAGTTGGGAATTATCAAAGTTGTTCGTAGGGTGAGTATACACTACCGTGCATACGTATTAGGACACTTCCAAATTATTGCTAATAAGCAAAATATACTTGAAACAAAGCTCTATTATGTAACATTCGCCTCTGATCTTATATTGTCCTAAATCTAGTAATCCTCGACAAATAGTCGATAGCACATAACAGTACAAAATTGAATTATCAAAATAGGGTTCTCCCAAGTAATAGCTTGTAAAGCACCAGACAGCGTGTGCGCTTAAATAAAATAGAGAACAGCACCAGGATTATTATAAATTCTTGTTTTCAAGATTCTGTATTTAATGATCGCCAATTTATCATTGTCGAAAAAGACAAGTTGTTAGTGCATAAAAAAAAATTAAAATTTCATAGATATAATCTACGATGAATTTTCTACAGAAGAAGACAATTTTTTCAAATTACTCCATATTAACAGTAAAGCACGATGATACATGAGGTTCCATAATTCACCGGTGTCCAACATTCCAATTCATTTATCTTCGTAACTAGAATAATTATGTGTTTCTTTTACAAAATTACGTAAAAAGACTCGAAAAATAAAACCACGAAAATAAGGTTTGCAATATTCGCACAAACAATGAATTGTTAGTTTTCCTAAAAGGCTTACCGAATTAAAGGTTTATGGAATGGACAAAGGTATAAATTCTGCCACAGAAAGCCGTTTATTTATAAACTATTTGGAAATAAAATTCTTATTACTATTCTCATAATAATCTCATAATAACTTCTCATTTTCATGCTGCTTGCTCATTTCTTGGACGAACATTATTTGTTATTTTGATATACACTATAACCTCGATTATATACTACATACATACATTATCCGAACATTCTATCATCAGAATGTTGTATAATTCTCTATAGCGTATCTTATATACGTAGATACGTATATAATCCATATAGTATTTGTTTCCCCCTTCCAAAATTATCGACGACGATAACGGTCGAAATATGATCTCGTCACAACACCTCAGTGCGGGATTTACATTCGAAACGTTCCAAGCAATAATGTCACCAAAACGAAAACCGGTAGTGTTGTCACTTAACGAAAAACACAAAATCCTTCAGAAGATATACGCTGGTGAGACTTACGCAAGCATAACTAAAGAGTACGGTATTGCACCTTCCACCATAAGCTATATAAAAGGAAAAGAAGAAGAGATAAACAAATATTTCCAGACCCATTCAGCGGCTGCAAGCAGTTCCAAAAAATACTTACCCAGGAAACAGAACCAGGATATAGGAAATGTTCTTTACAAGTGGTACAGGCGATGTAAAAATGTAAACATACAAGTAACAGAAGCACAGTTATACCAAAAAGCTCAGGAGCTTTATCAAAAATTAAGCGGAGACCCTGACCTTCACCTCGGTCCGTATTGGATAGAAAACTTTAAACTGCGTTATCGTATCCATAACATGGATAACACTGAAGATTTTCGAATCCCAAATAAAGTTGCATCGAGTAACTTCAAAGCTTATTTTAGAAAACTTTTGCAAGAGGGAGGGTACACATTGGACAACGTTTACAAAGCCGATAATACGGTACTACAGTGGAGAGTTGTACCACAAAAAACGTTGCTCTTTCAATACAAGAAACCGATAAAAAACAAACAGATCGGTGAAAAAGTTACAACATTTTTTTGTGCAAATGCAACCGGATGTCACAAGTTGCCGGTACTAATAATCGGCACATTTGCGGACCATCATATTTACCATACATTNAATAAGAATAAGTAAACAACAACCTACTTCTAATTTTCAGCTGTCACTGTTTGCCACGACGAATACAGAAAAGCTGTATAATCGGACGATAGCATTTTGGCTTATAAATTGCAGCAAATGGAGGTGTCGTTCTATGCGCTTTTTCGATAAACAACGATGCTATTATTACTAACGTAATTTATATCCAGGCTGCAGATTTGTATGCATTTATAAGAAAATTGCAAATGCAAAATTGTACACGATGCATATGATACGAAGGAATGTGTAAAATATCGAAAGTATACTGCTTTCTATAATACTTGTGTTACGTCCCGTGATTTTACAACATAGGATCATCCATCTTTCGGTGACAATACTCAAATTTTGAAAGAAACGAAGCCATGATTTCAACAGGAGGCTCCTCATCACCTGCAATATTAACAAAAAAAAAACAGATTTGAATTATTACAATCCCAAGAGGCCTACCTAACGCAACACCAGGAACAACCCGAAATAAAAACGAGGACAAAATCCATAAGACAACACGATACACTCGACCTAATAAGGAAAAAGAACGAAAATCTAGGAAACAGAACAATTGAGAATACGACATCCCAGGGCGAGAAAGCCCCTGACGTACACAAAAAAAAACAAATGGACCAAGAGGCTCTCCTTCCGCCTCGCCAACAAGGACCGCAACATCCCCGGCGCAGATCACCCAAGTGGACAACGCAGAGGGACCTTCATCACCATCTCCAAGAACAGTCCTTCGGAGAAAATAGACGCAGCCAGGACAATCATCTAGCCCCCCCCCCCCACGGAACAACGCGCAGACACCCTGGCAACTTCAAAAAATGACAGACATCCATCAATAAACATCACCCTTCAGGACCCAAAAGACACTGTTAAACTTATAGAAGAAACCTTGAACATAAAGACATTTCACATCAAACGAATACATTCAGGTAAACACGTCTTATACCTACAAAATACATCAGACTTTAACAAGGGGAAAAAATACTAGTAGCAGCCAATACTGCATTTTACACTTTCACTCCCAAATCAGAAAAACACCATACATATTTATTAAAAGGTCTCGACAATAGCTTCTCCGAAACAGAAATACTCACAGATTTACAAGCTCTTCGAATTCCCGAAGTCCAATTCAGAAAAGTATCTCACTTCGCAACGAGAGATCAATAGAAGAGATCAATAGAAAATAACGTATTACTCCCAATTTACATAATACAAGTGTCCCTACAAAGCAATATCAGTAATTTATTAAAAATTAACCGCTTCAATTACTTTGGAATAAAATGGGCGAAAATTCGAAAAAATGACATAATACAATGCCACAAATGCCAACTTCTAGGGCACATCTCCCAAAACTGTAACCCTAAATTACAGGCGTGTAAAATGCATTGAGCCGCACGGTCCAGGCGAATGCAAAATAAAAAAAGAAGACGCGGTAAATAAAGACAAAATTTACTGCGTAAACTGTAAAAACTACGGGTATCCCGCGTCATATAAAGGTTGCCCAAAACTCGTTGGACTTCGTAAGAAACTAAGCGAAAGAATTAACAAATAAAAAAAACAAAAGATAAACGTATCGTACAAATAAACCGAAAATACATCCCAGAACTTAAATTCTCAGACGTGCTAAAACAAGGAATAACCGAAAACCCAACTCTCGAAAATAAACCTCACCAATCAAACATATTACCTCGCGTAAACCTAAACCCCAATCCAATCGAAACCGTAGCCCAACTCAACATAATTAACGTCATTGAAAACTTAAAAAAAAGCATACTCAAAGCCCTAAACTAACAACAAACACGAAGAAAGGATCGACTCCATCTTCACTACAACCAATAGTATAGCAGATGGCTAACCCAAATCCACCAAATCATCAATCGCAACAAAAGACAAATCATTTAACTTTAAAACATCTAAAAATAATCTCAATAAACGCCAACTTCCTAATTTCAAACCCAAGAAGATACAGTATGCTAACCCTACTAAATAAAGAAACCCCCGACATAATACTCATCTCAGAAACAAAATTAAACAAAATACACAAAGTGCACTTCAAAAACTACTCCCTCATAAGGCAAGACAGACCCAACGCAACACAAGGAGGAAGGACTGCAATCCTCATAAAAAAACCCCTTGAAATACAAAACAATCCTAAACGACAGAATAAAGAGTTTCAAAATCCTAGAAACGACGGTCATAAAAATACTTCAAAATCACGAAAACTTATTTATCACTGCAGCGTATGCAACCAACGGAAATCAAAAAGAATTTAGCAAGGAATTTAACAATCTTTTGGAACTCCTACAGCTCAACAAAAGGGAAAATTGTTACATAATAGCCGGCGATCTGAATGCAAAACATCCAAACTGGAAAAACTTACTATATAACACAATACTTTATTAAAAACTGGTTAGACAATAAAGGCATACACTTCGAAACCTACAAAGAAAAAATGGCAACACACCCAAACCAGCTGGCTGCTGAAACGAGCAAAACTCGTATAGAACGAAGGCTAAAGAAGAAGCATCCTACTGACCTCACTAAGGAAATAAAATAGAGAATCTGGAAGATGGTATCCCGCAGGGGGTAACCATCCACATGTTATTTTGCAACAATGACATAAGAATTTACCAAATTTTCTGCTGGACAAATTGTAAAATGCAAATAAAATAATAGTAATAAAAAAAAACTTCAAAACCAACCATTATGGCTCCGAACTACCCTCTTACCCAAAAGGAGGCTCATACCTGGACATATGCCTCGCAGACACACGACTACAATTCCTAAATCTACGCTCAAATAACACGCTCAAAACCATAGACTACGATAACGACCATAACGCTCTCGTATTCCAGATAAACAAAAATACAACCATAGAAACATAAAATGACGCTCCCAGGTACGACTCCAAGAAAACAAACTGGACAACATTTCAAAATCAACTCGAAAAAAATTGCCACCTAAAAGTCCACAATAACGTCAACCTAACAAACAGACAAATCGACTCATTCATAGACGAAATAGAAAAACACATACGAACTGCCCTTGAATAATCTGTACCAAAAATAAAGCAAAAAAATTCATGTGAGCCCTACACCAATAAAAAAATTTAAAAACTACCACGAGAAAAAAGCTACATTCTATGCAAAATAAACAATTTAAAATACAACTATTCTTACGACAAAAGAGAAGACTTAAAATTCTTAAAATACCATCTACACAAAATAAAATTGCAGCTAAAACAAGAATTCACAAACTCCATAAATCAAATCTGGTCAAACAAAATAAAAAACATCTCTAAAAACGACTCGGCTAGGATGTTCCAACAAATAAATCAAATTTTTAGGCCAAAAGAACCAATCTCCATCCCACCCCTGAAATTGCCGCCAGAAAAAGCGTTCCTCCTCCGAGAAGCTGGTATAGCGATACACAACGTCAATAAAGACGCCGAAGATAATTTCATAATATCCAAAACAATGGAAAAACTAGACGTTATCGGCACTTACTTTTCCAAAACACGCACACAAAACGAACACATAGGACGAGAACACATAAACAGAATTATTATCTCTGAAACAAACAAACTTAAAAACGAAATAGAACAAGACACATTGTTAAATAAATCAGTTTCCACATTCTCCGATGAAAACACCTCAGACAACCGCAAACAACCAGACACAGAAATAAATTATTTTACAAATTATAACCAACTAAGAATAATCTCTAAATTAAACAATAAAAAAATCCTCCGGCTTCGACGGCATCCCGAACATTTCGCTCAGACACTTGTCCGATAAAATAAAATGGTACTACACAGTGTTCTCTAATAACGCGCTAAACAACACGTACTTCCCCAAAAAATGGAAAAAGCTGAATTAATAGCCATTCCAAAAAAAGATAAAGACGGCTCCTCTCCTTCAAACCTACGACCAATAAGCCTCCTACCTAACATAAGCAAAGTATTTGAAATAACTATAAACAACCCCTTGGTCTCCTTCTGTACATACAATAACATAATCCCAGAAAATCAATTCGGTTTCCGATACAAACATTCCACACCCCACGCAATAAATAAATTAACGTCGGATATCTGCTGGGCCCTCAACGCAAAACAACGTGTAGTCGCCTGCTTAATAGACCTTGAAAAAGCATTCGACTCAGTATGGATCTTAGGCTTCATATACAGAATGATTGAGACCAACTTTCCGAAATACCTCATCAAAATAGTCGGGAACATGATAACAAATAAATCCTTTGTAATGACCGATGGTTCGCACACATCAAGCAACGAATTTTTCATAGAAAACGGCTTACAACAAGGAACAGTAAACTCTCCGCTACTTTTCAACATTTACAATAACGATTTGCTAAATCTCTTTAACTTCAATACATCCACCCATAAACGGTCTATAGCTTTCGCAGATGACTTAATCATCTACGTAACAGGACGAAAAAAATAATAAAAACAGATCTCCAAGAACTTTTTAAAAGAATTAATGATTACTACCATACATAGAAATCAAAAATCAATGCACGTAAATGCGAAACCATTTTGTTTAAACCCCAACTAAGTGAACTCGGCCCACGGGAAAGAGAACACTGTAAAAAATTCCAATTAAGAGAAAAAGCAAATGAAGAAGAACTCACATCACACAAAAATTGTGTAAAATACTTAGGCGTAAATATAGACGACAAACTAAACAACAAACAGCACATCGAAATTCAACTCACAAAAGCAAGTAAAGCGTTCTGGAAAGCAAAAAGGGCTATTTTACTCCAAACATCTCAATAGCAGCGTAAAAATCCTCTGCTGTCAAGCACTAATTACACTGATAATAACCTACGGCTGCCCAATCTGATATAACATACCAGCTTCCTTAATGAAAAGAGTTCGCATATTTGAAAGAAAGTGCATCAGGGCTTGTCTGAGTAGATACAGATCTCAACATAGCGAATTTCAAAAATACGTCAAAAATAAAACAATCTATAACCTAGCTAACATACGCCGCATCGACTGTCACATTCTCAAACTGCCTAGAAATCATTTCGCTCCAGTTGCAAAAGTAAAAGAAAATAGCCTAATTATCAGCCGTCTATATCCAAATGAATTATACCACAAAAACACTTAAAACAGGATTTATCCCCCCCCGGCCAAAGCGTTCCCACATCTAGATGAAAAAATTACCTCCAAGATTAAAACAATATTCCAATAATATACCACATAAAAAAAAATAGGAATCAAAACAATAATCTACGAAGAAAATCTAAACGGACAAACCTTAGATACTAGGTGGAGATACAATATGGCTCTCCCGCAAAAAGACACGAAAGACAAGTACAATCTCTCTATTTATAAATAAGTATAAATATTGTAAATATTGTACATAAACCTAAATGACACCTCCACACTCCTCGACCCTTACCAGTCTCTCACCCTCCCCCTGCCCCTTCGCGCTGTCCGCCAACCACAGAGAAACCAAAATTAGGTTACCGATTTATCCAGTTTTATCACCAGGTTTTCAGGACAAAAAAGAAAGAAAGACGATATTGTATATAAATACTGCTGCCGAGCAACTTAAATTTAACCTTCAACTATAATGTTAAAAATATAAACCCAACACAAAATATTGTATTTCTACGTCGCACCGTTACGTAACGGTCCTCCTGACAAAATTACTTCCAAAATGTAATTCATTGTTTATTGTGAATGTATATATATGTAATCTATATTTCATTGGTCAATAAACGTTTATTAATAATAATAAAAATCTTTCGGTGGAAATGGTCAACAACTGTTCAAACATACTTGCTCGGGCCTGCAATAATCCCAATTGACGTCCTCAGATTTAGGTTCCTTCTTAACGTCCAGGCCCTTAATTCATACAATTTATGCATCCTTCAATTCGAGACAGTAAAAGTGTTTCAATAAAAAAAATTTATCCGTCAATGTCAATTATTGTGTAAAACTACCGTGCATACGTATTAGAACACTTCCAAATTATTGCTAGTAAACAAAATATACCTGAAACAAAGCTCTCTAATACAACATTCGCCTCTGATCTTATCTCGATTAACTATCTGCGATTAGTCGATATTAACCAAAACAATCGTTGATATTCATTAGTGTAAATAAAAAGCAAAACATTATTGAAAGTGAATGAAAATTATATGCATGAAAACGGCTAAGTTTAGTGACTGTAAGCATAAGTATCTGTTCAATGTTAAGATCTTAGAATGATTCGAACATGCGTTTATTTAAATACATTCTATAAGTTTATATATATTTTATGAAGTTTCAGCTATTTATTAGTAATAAATATGGAACTTGCTTGACAAGAGTACATTCCTTGGCCCAGTTTCGATTTGAGAGAACATTTAATACCAGTTACGACGAGAATTAAAGGGTTAATACTAGAGAAACATATTTCAATCACAGTGTTGAAAATATAATACAAAATATCAACGTTTCGCGGCAAGTGTCCGAGTACTTGTGCATATAGTAGGGTATATCATTTGTTTAACGCACTTGATTTAAATAGCGAATAGTCATTGACGCCTGGATTTATATTGCCCAAAATCTAATAATCCTCGACAAATAGTGGATAGCACATAACAGTACAAAATTGAGTTTTCAAAATAGGGTTCTCCCAAGTAATAGCTTGTAAAGCACCAGACAGCGTGTGCGCTTAAATAAAATAGAGAACAGCACCAGGATTATTATAAATTTTTGTTTTCAAGATTCTGTATTTAATGATCGCCACTTTATCACTGTCGAAAAAGACAAATTGCTAGTGCATAAAAAAAAATTAAAATTTCATAAATATAATCTACGATGAATTTTCTACGGAAGAAGACACTTTTTTCAAATTACTCGATATTAATAATAAAGCACGATGATACATGTAGTTCCACAATTCACCGGTGTCCAGCATTACAATTCATTTATCTTCGTAATTAGAATCATTATCTTTTTCTTTTACAAAATTACGTAAAAAGACTCGAAAAATAAAACCACGAAAATAAGGTTTGCAATATTCGCAGAAACAATGAATTGTTAGTCTTCTTAAAAAGCTTACCGGATTAAAGGTTTATGGAATGGACAAAGGTATAAATTCTGTTACAGAAAGCCGTTTATTCATAAACTATTTGCAAATAAAATACTTATTATTATTCTCGCAATAATCTCATAATAACTTCTCATTTTCATGCTTCTTGCTTCTACCATTTCTTGGTCGAACATTATTTGTTATTTTGATATACACTATAACCTCGATTATACATTACATACATACATTATCCGAACATTCTATCATCAGAATGTTGTATAATACTCTATAGACTATCTTATATACGTAGATACGTATATAAGCCATATAGTATTTGTTTCCCCCTTCCAAAATTATCGACGACGTTAACGGTCGAAATAAAATCTCGTCACGACACTTCAGTGCGGGATTTACATTCGAAACGTTCCAAGCAATAATGATTCGAGAACAAGATCCGGTAATATTGACGATTGAAAAAAAATACGAAATCATTCAGAACCTAAAACATGGTGAGTCTCAGATAAACGTAGCAAAAAAATTTGGTATTACACAAATCTCCGTGAGCAGGATAAAATCAAATGAAAAAGGGATAACAAAATTTATGGACACCCACTCAGCGATTCTTAGCAGTTCCCAAAGGTACGTAAGGCCGCAAAAGAACAGAGATGTTTACCAAGTTGTTTACCAGTGGTACTCGCGATGTAAAGATATAAACGTACCAGTAACAGAAGCACAGTTATGCCAAAAAGCTCAGACGCTTTATCGAAAAAGAAACGGTATTCCTCACCTTCACCTCGACCCGTATTGGATAGGAAACTTTAAACGGCGTTACCATGTCTGTCAAATAGATAACACTGAAGATTTTCAAATCCCAGATAAAGCTGCATTGGATAAGGTCAGAGCTCATTTAACAAGTTTTATGCGAGACGAGGGGTACACATTGGACAACGTTTACAAAGCAGATAATACGGAACTATGGTGGAGAGCAGTACCACGAAAAACGTTGCTCTTTCAATACCAGAAACCGTCAAGAAACCAACAGATCGGTGAAAAAGTTACAACATTTTTTTGTGCAAATTCAACCGGATGTCACAAGTTGCCGGTACTAATAATCGGCAGATGTGCGGACCCTCCTATTCACCATACATTAAAACTATACAAGCTGTCAGTTATCTACAAAGCTGACACCGCTGCTTTGATGGACATCAACATTTTCGTCGAATGGTTCGAAGAATGTTTCTTAAAATCAGTTGTAGAAAGACAACTGAGAACGGGGACCAGAAAGAAAACTCTGTTGTTGTTAGAGAGCCCCGATTCGCATCCCACTATCGAGATAATAGATACAAAAGATAAATTTGTTAAAATCGTATTTATTCCACGTGACGTTACACCATTCATACAAACAATAGATTATGGAGCAATCTCCTGTTTCAAACGAATATACCGAAAAGAATTGCTGGAAACATTAATCCCATTACCTCACTACAATACGATAGAAGAATTGATAGATAACCATTACAAATTAAACCTGATAGATTGTTGCCGCATGATACATGATGCTTGGTCTCGCCTCAAAAAAGATATGCTGACAAAAACGTGGGACTGGCTACTGAAGACTGAAAGCGAACAGGACGCGCTTAACATTGAAAAAATCTATAAAGACATAGATGAAGCACTTGCAACACTGTATATATTACCAGGATGCCGAGAGTGCGGCAAAATTGATGTGATGAACTGGTTTCAATGTGATGAGAGACAATACCGACATATAAATAGATGTCAACGATATTCTTCAAGATTTTATAAATGAAGCTCTGGGTACACGAAAGAACGAATTTACTGACATCTTTGAAAGTATACCTTCTATTAGCTATATAGAAAACGCTCAGATATTTTAAACAACAAAACAAAAGTAACTCGGAGAAATTACTACAAATATAATATTAAGGCATATACGTTGTGAAATATAGTAAGAAATATACTACGATTCAACGACAAACTAAACTAATTTGGAGAAATTACTTGTATTAAGACAAATATATTAAGAAATATGATACGATGTAACAACAAAAAAAGGATGTGCAAGATTTTATGTAGAGTTTAACTGTTTGTTTGTACCACTGGATTTGAAATATATAACAATTAGTACAGAAAAACCTTTCTTCCTATTATCCCGATATTTATTGTTACTGGTTCCGATAATCAAAGTTCTACTGTATACGGAAGACATGGATAGACGCGAAATGGCATTATTGTATTTACGTTCTCTTTGACTTTTATGCCTCCAATTTCATAAATTAGAATTAAAGTAATTGTTAAATTAAAAGTTTATAGGGAATATCGAGATGGATCTACCGAGTCAAAAAATATAATCTCATTTTCAAAAATGTGTCTAACCTTCCTCTGACCTCAACGCCTACATCTATCCATATTCTACCTACATCGTACGACATCACCCTAGATCTCCCAAATATGTTCCTAAACACAATTTTCTTCTTCGGCATATCGAGCCGAAATTATTCGTCTAAGTTACCCGTGTCAGTTAAAAATATTTACAATCATGTTCAATGAAAACCAAGAAGATAACGATACTATTTATATTTTAATGTTTGTAAAAGTATTAATCGCGAAATATTGGTTGATAAATCTGTATTTGAGGACCGGGTTATCTCGTCTATCTTTGTCGAAATTTGGTTATACTTACT
>JACXIK010000009.1:867633-960342 GCA_014737385.1 Bombus superbus
GAGGAGCAATAAAGCTAATTGCTCCATGTTATAAACTTTCGGAAATATGAATCCGACCGTACTTGACCGTTTGGGTGGTCGATTTGGGTAGTGTTTTTTAAGTGTCTTGCCCGTTTCCTCTCACCTAATGGTCTTACACATCTGTTAACCATTTTGACCACTTAGGGATGCCCCGGCGTGGGCCCTACGCCGTAACATACTCTTTTACTTTCTCAACAGTATCTTGAAAGGTATCAGTTCCAGCACTGTCCTTGCTCTGGCGGCATACTGGTCGTTCCGCGATTGCACTGTCGATTTGTTTGCTATTGTGTTTTGATTTCAGTCCGGAAAATACCCGTGAAAGCACACGAGGCTGAGTGCAGCATTGTTCGGTTCGCAGCCACTACCGAAGATAGTGTAACATCGGCCACGCCTTGATCTACGTTAGAGATAAGACTTCCTCCTCTAGATTCTTTTGCACACGACACCACCTTATCGTCATAACCCACACCGAACCCCTCAGCATCCCTAAACCAAAGCATATATAAACCAAGACTCTACCGAGCTCAGACAGTTCTTGTTTAGTTCTTGTTTAGCCTTGCTCTGATTCAGTATACTTTACTCTACGAAACCATTGTAAGATCATTGTAACCACAGAATTTATAATAAAATTGCACAAAGACAAGATAAGAGTTAGGCTACGGTGCAACCTTTCTTTCCAATCACGAGTTTACGTGACAATAGCGCCGCCCTTTGTGATTTATTTACAGCTTTCATTATTGTGTATGTATGAAGAGCATGTGCCCAGGTAGGTGCCCCGTACTGGATTATGGCTTCCCAGATCATGTAGGACATGTTCTTCTAAATTTTTGTGTCCGACCGTAAATATTGAAAAGTAGTCGATTCCAGCAACTCTGCTAGTCTCGTGCCGTACTGTTTCAGGATTTTGTCTATAATTGTGATGATTGTCTAATTGATCTCGATTCGATTTTAATATTAATTTTCCAATTGTAAAATAATCTCCGTTTTTTCACTAACATAGAAGTGTAGCGGCACATGGCCGCTGTTACGTCCCAGTACCTACCATAAACAATAATCATAAGAAACTGTTATCTCGCTTATGAAAGAACTGGCGAAATGTATACAGTGTCGCAATGAAGCGTACGTGCCGACAAGTCGAAAAGGTCGAGGCAATAATAGCCCATCAACACGCTGTCTGTCCTTCAGTCAAATAGTTACTAGGAAGAAGGCGTACGTGACCATGATTATGTAACGGCCGCCATCTGCCCTGTCTGACCTGACGATTATTACGGTCACCTATTATCTCACCTGTCCTAACGGTATCTCAACGCTATTGCCGTAGCTGACTTTATGACACACCGACGCCCTAATTACGATCAAGCAAGAACGCCCCCCCCCCCTCCTATAGATCGACTACTAATATAAAAACCGCTCAAGAAGTCTGTAGAGCGGTCAGTCTGTCTACCCATTTCGGCTAAGTAAAGTGAATCTATGAATCTCGTTTCTTTCACACCGTCATTTTTACGTGACATTTTGGCGATCCTGCCATGATCCATTCGCTTCAGTGTAAACGAAATAGTAATTTCAGTCTACGGACATCATTGAAGATTGAAGGATTCAGACCATCTACAAACTCTGCTACTACGAAGCTCTACTGCAACTACTGATACTCTACTACGGTGAGAAGGACTACATTAGAAGGACTACGGTCAGCATAGAACGTGCCATAGAACGAGTTTCGACATCCAGTAAAACACCTACAACGTTTCCGACGAAGGAACACCGAAAAGGAACCTTACTTACGGACTAAACGAATAAGGTGAGCAAAAACTCTGGATTCATTTATTAAATATCGAACGAGAAGAAACAGCTTCTCCAGCGTACCAAGCAACTTAAGCTCAGACATAGACAACAGCATAATAATAGCCACTCCTCGTAAAGATAAGATCGAAACAGTTAGCCTAGCTTCAACTAGTGGAGGACTAGACCCAACCACTAAAGCTATCCTAGACGCAATACAAAAACAGAACGAAACGCTTACTCAACTTTCGCGACGCATTGAAGAAACTCAACGCGCCGCCGACGAAGAAAATAAGAAACGCGTAATCGAAATAGAGATACCGAAATAGAGAGAAATAGAGATGTAGGAGGATTAAGGACATCCGACGAAACCATTCACACTGCTAGAGAACAATCCATAAAAGAACAACTTCCAATCTCAAGAACTGCGCCTCAATTATCCAACAATGACGACCAACACCTCGTCAATCACTTTGCCAACTCAGATCTCAAAGCCAAAGACGCATTAAAATGTACCTCGCAACTTAACGGAGAAGACGATATAGGAGTCGAAGATTTCATCAGAGGGGTTAAAGAAATGAGAGCTACGTGTAGTGAACCACACATATTACTAAAATAGAGAAAATTATGTGTAGAGCAGGTATAGCTATACGTAACATACATATCTCTGAGTATGCACATCTATACCAAGCCTTGCGACAAAATGTAACAACCCAAGCCTCAGTGCGAGAATACCAGGATCAACTTAGAGAAACACAACAGGAATTCAACGAAAGCGTACAAGACTACATTATTCGGTTTAGAGGAGCATTCAATAAAGTACAATATACCAGACGTGCAATGAACGATAGAATACTAAAAGACTTAGTAACAGACTTCATTAGAGGTCTAAAGACAGAAATAGGACAAGTATTACTTGCCAATCCACCATACAACATCATTGAAGCAAAAAAACGCGCCGCAGATGTAGAAAGATATTTCCGTGAAGACAGAACACGTCGCCAGCTAACTGCTCGAACCAGCGATAGACTACAGTTTAAACCGAGAAACCAGTTTAACACCCTCTCGCACATCAACCAAGGACCACCTTCTTGCAAGCTGAATGCGCACCTTTATCGGGAAGAGCGCAACTCGCAGTTCAGGTGTAATCGACTCGGACATACTTCCAACCAATGTTCAAATTTTCGAACGCCTGGCTTACGTAGCTATGAAAACGGAAGAATCAGAGCCAATGCATTTACAGAAAAAACTCCCAACAGTATTAATTGGATCCACCGGACAACCAAAACGAAGATTTCTCGTCGACACAGGACCAGGAATTAACATACTCAAACGAAGATGGACATCAGGAACAGAACCAATACCTATGCAGAAATTTTCTATGGGTCACTCTAAATTCGAAACTTCCGAACGCGTCACTATAACTTTATTCGATAAGGAAGTAGATTTTTACGTTGCAGACAATGATTTTCCCCTAATAGAAGATGGAATACTAGGACTACCTGCGTTACAACAGTTCAAATTCGAACTATCAAGTGACAAACTGAAACTAGATGATCATATTATTTCGTTACAACAGGATTCAACCGTAGCACCAGGACAAACCATTTCAAAGATTGTGTACCTAGAAGGCAAACCAACACCAATATTCGCACGAAAATTCGCACACATATGATCAACTCTCTACCTTCAAAGAGCTTGTAAGGCTTTTACACATAGAGAAGTCACTTAGAGAACCTATAGAAAAAATATTACCTCAATATTTAGATGTCTTCAATCTCGAAACCGATCTATTACCTTGCATCTCTCTTGCGAAACATACGATTATCCTGAAAGAAAATAAAATCATAAACACTAAATCGTACCGACCTCCAGAATCACACAAAAACGAAATCGAACGATAGATGAACGAGATGCTACAGAAAAACATTATAGAACCATCCGATTCCCCATATAACTCTCCAGTTTGGGTAGTACCGAAAAAGCAAGACGCTTCGGGAAAACAAAAGTGGAGGATAGTAATAGATTTTAGGAAGCTGAATAAACTAACTGATATCCTATTTCAGTTAGGCAACGCTAAATTCTTTTCGGCATTAGATCTCTCCTCTGGATTCCACCAAATACCAATGGATCCCGAATCGAAAAAGTACACCGCCTTTTCCATACCACAAGGACATTACCACTATAACAGAATGCCCTTCGGGCTTAAAAATGCACCTGCTACCTTCCAACGAATGATGGATACAGCATTACGCGGACTCATCAATAAACACTGCTTTGTATACCTCGATGATATTATTATTTTCGGCCAATCAATAGAAGAACATAATCAAAACCTAGCCATCATACTACAAAGACTTCGCGAATTAGGCCTAAAGATACAACCGGACAAATGCGAATTTCTAAAGCCAAAACTTGAATACCTCAGACACATAGTCACTGCTGAAAGAGTCAAACCAAATTCAAAGAAGATAGAAGCAAAAAAAATTTTCGATTACCAAGTAACCCTACCGAGGTAAAATCATTCCTCGGACTAGCAGGCTATTATAGGTGTTGAGGTTATTTTGTGGATATTTGAATAGAGGAATGTGTGGATAAATTGTAAAGTAGAAATATATTTCAAACAGAAGTGTAAGTATATAGTTTGAATACAGTTTGAGCTGGTCCAAATCCGCACGCTGACAATGTTACTTTTTAACTGAATCCCCGAAGCCATCGTCGCCTGTCTATTGTCTATAGTCTGCCATCGTTGCCTGTCTATTGTCTATAGCCTGCTGTACCTCATCAGCACAAGGCATGTTCCAAGATGGCTATCAGTGATTGAGAAAACTAAACAAATCAGATGTAGAGTTTTCTTAGAAGTGCTAACCACTTCAACAATAGGAAATTCATTCACAACTTCTCTAAAATCGCGAAACCTTTAACCGAGCTCACAAAGAAAGACGTCGCTTTTCATTGGACCGACAAAACGCGAAACGCATTCGACACTCTGAAACAGAAACTCTGTGACTCCCTGGTACTAAAATATCCCGACTATACAAAATCTTTCCTGCTAACTACCGATGCCAGTAATGAAGGAATAGGAGCAATACTCTCACAAGAAGGACATCCGTGCAGCTACATATCGAGAACATTAAATCCACCAGAACGTAATTATTCTACTACCGGGAAAGAACTACTGGCAATAGTATGGACGGTCAAACGACTTCGACAATACCTACTCGGGCGATGATTTACTATTCGAACAGATCACCAGGCTCTCAAATGGCTTCAAAACTGTAAAGATCCATGATCACGACTCATGCGATGGAGACTAAGACTTGAAGAGTACGAATTCGACATAGAATATACAAAAGGTAAGGACAACGCAGCAGCTGTCGCCCTTAGTCGAATTCATTTTATCGCGGTATCACGAAAGGCTCTAACGGAGGAAGAACTCAACACTGAATATGAACCGGACAACGAATTTGATATCTCATTCAAATACGGACTATGGTTAGGATCAAGCGAACTCCCCAAGCACCTAAAGATTTGCCCAAACGACAAGAGCTTCTACCAAATGTCTAAAAAGCAATTCGGGGAATTCGAACTACGATCATGGTTAACTAAGGTAGGAAACATACCCCGGAAGAACCACAAGGTAGGCTTCGGAGACAGCGACTTCAATGAAACAGAGAAGAATGAAATCGAGAGAATGATTTCTTTTCTCCAGCACTGAGAATGACAGAGAGTACGAATTAGCATGGAAACCAATCCAAGAGTTCACAGAAGAACAAATTGAGGAAATTCTGCAAGAGAACCACGATTTAGTTGGACACCCAGGAATACAGAAGACCTACGATCGAATACGAGAGCGATACAAGATTCTAAACCTAATGGAGAAAATCCAAGAGAGAATAAAAACGTGCGACACCTGTCAAACCGCAAAGATGACCAGGATCAGACCACGAGAAGAACTACGTATTACAGATACACCCCTACCACCCAACGACAAGGTTGCCATGGACATACTTGGACTACTAAAGAAAACAAAATTAGGCAACTCTTTTATCCTATCTATTCATGATGAATTGACCAAATATTTAATTCTTGTTCCTATCAAAAACCAGCAGACCGAGACCATTTGGGACTCTTTACTGAACTATTACATTTATATATTTTCAGCACCTAAGAAAATTCTAACAAACAGAGGACAAAACTTTATTAGTGAACTGATGCAAAAATACGAGAAAGCATTTAAAATCTGACACATTAAAACAACTAGTTTCCATCCACAAAGTAATGGATCCCTAGAACGAACACACGCTGTAATAGCTGACATGCTGAAATGTGTGCAGAAAAATTCAAAGGAAGATTGAGACGAACATTTAAACTTTATATGCCTAGCCTATAACATTATGATACACAACTCTACCGGATATACACCTTTCGAACTCACTTTCGGACATAAAGCCAATTTACCATCAACGATTGCTAAAAATCCTCAACGTACATACGCAGACGAAGTATCATTTAAAAAACGAAAATGGGACTTGAGACATTCCAAAGCCCGCGATCAATTAATAAAAAGTAAACAACGGTATCAAAGAGATCAAAGACGCAAAATAATAAAACCTCAATCAGTTTTCAAAGAAGGAGATAGAGTCTTGATATATAACGATCACAAAGAGCATAAATTAGACTTAGGATGGTTAGGACCATACACCATTGAGAAGATTAAAACTCCCTATTACGAAATCTTAGTAGAAGGTAACATAAAGAAAATAAACTCTTGATAGCTTTGGTGACTGGGAAGACTAAACAGATTAGATGTAGAGTTTTCTTAGAAGTGATAACCACTTCAGCAACTGCATCTTTCAGATGACACGATACGATGTGCAAAAGTGGCGACTCCTCCCTCCCATTTGAGATTTCCACTCTTTTGCTTCCTGTCTTTCTTTGTTTCAACAACAGTAACTGAAAATAATTTTAAAGTAAGTTGAATGTCAGAGGAAATGCCATTTAAAAAGAAATTTGTAATAAATTTGTATTGTAATGACGAAATCGAATTTTCTATCGAATCGAATTATCTTCACACCAAGGGTCTGTCATACGGGGCCGACCAGGCAGGCGCCATCACTAGGGTTCAGGTTCGACAGGCCCTGCTCGATTGATGGCGCGCCAGCCTCGACACGAGAGCGGGCGCCCCGGGGTTAAGGGACATCGAGGCCGTCCTCCCAAAGTGGGACGTTTGGTTGGTCGGTGGCGGGCCTCCTCTGACCTACAGGGTGACGCAGGTGCTCACCGGATGAATACTTGCACCGCATCGGGAGGGAGGCGACCGCGTGGTGCCACTACTGCGATGCGGGGGTCGATTTGGCGCAGCACACACAGGAGCGCTCTTCACGGAAATAGGAATGGACCTCTCGCCGACGGCGGTGCTGAGAACAATGCTGACAGGCGAGAGGGGTCGGACGGTTACTTCCTTCTGTGAGAAGGTGATGCTCCGAAAGGAGGCGGCCGAACGAGAGAGGGAGCGGGCTCCCATCCTGAGAGGATTGGCAGATGACGACAGGGTCGAGGTCAAGGTCGCGGACGCGTTTCATCAAGAGGACGACTTCGAGCCGCCCCGTCTTCGTCCGAAGGGACTCTGACGCCGGCAGGACCGGCATCGCGGCGCCGCCAAGCCACCCGGTTGGGGAACCGGGCAGCCTAGTACGGTGGGGCCGAAGGCGAGGCGCAGTTTGTTATGACCATACACCGTGCCGTTACAGGAACGGAGTCATCTGTGCGGAGCAGGCCCGTGAGTATGCTTTCGCGGTTCCAGGGCCCCTCCCGTACGCGCTACAGACGGTCATCGTGGAAGTTTTAGCCGGTAGGAATCCGGCACTACCCCGCGTTCTCTCCCCGGAGGACGCGGGGTGCCTATGAAGGTTTCCTCCACGCAAAAAAAGGTACTAATTCAAAAGTTTCTGTCGTTGAATTTTTAAAAATTAAACTTTTACTAACGTATGTGTGAGACCTTTCTAATTACAATCAGATCAAACACAATATAATTTAAATAATATTCATTTATTAATATCGATTGAATATCTTAAATTATAAGAACGGATTTTGTTAACATTTAAAATACGCAATAACAATTGTAGGAATATAATTTAAATAACACTTATTATTTCGATATAATTGCAACGCAATGTAAAAAAATGGAGTAGTTGAGATTCAAAGATTCAGCCACTCTCCTTGACAGTAGGCTCGTAAATCCTTCAAAACTCATCGCATTTTACTCCTTCGATTCATCATCAGTTAAGAGGACCTTTCTAAATGTTTATATATCCGACTCTTAGTTTCGCTCAGCTGCCATCCGTATCAGTAATCCATTCAGCTTGGTAAATAATTATGTCTGCACACAGTTTAAAAAATTTTCTTTCGATGTACATATTTATTTGTATCTAAATAATGGAAAATAATTTTAATTTAATTATGAAAATAATTATAATTAATATAAAAATTATATTTTTTTGAAACTTCGAATATTTGTTGAATAAAAGGTACTTCTCTCGATGAGTATTCGCTGAATACTCATGAGTAGACGCGTTCGCAGTATAACGCGTCAACGAAAGTCGTAAGTTCTCGTCTCGATACGATAATTGACGCCACGAATCAGCGCTTAATTTATAGTAGTCTCGAGTGTTTTCGCAATCTCTTCTCATAGCCTAAGGTGACCAGGTGATCGTTCCAGACATTCGAGCCCTATGTTTTCGTACATATAACATAACTTTTAGTACTAATACAACACTTGTTAAAAATTGATTAAAAACTACAAACTTATAAAGAACTACTAGATACGTTTGGACAATCATTAGCTACTCGAAAAAAGTTTCTCATTCGTTACATAATCCATAACAATCGTACATACAAGTACTAATATCATACTTTTGACCAATGCATTTTAACGGAAATAGTTGCACACCTACAACATGCTCATGCACAAATCATTCCGATATCTTCTCATGCACACACATTAAGAACTCAAATTACTACCACCGCTTCCTAACGATTGCACACCTCTTACAGGAATACCACGTCAGTCGATCATACAGAAAATTTAAATTTGTACAATATGTAATATTTTATATACACACGTATACTATAATATATATACATTGTAAGATTTTATTGTTCTTTCGATTATTTCTCTTATTGTTATGATTATTTATATTGTTATTAATATTAATTTATATTTTCAGTTTCTACTTCAATTATTCTTATCTTTTTTATTTTTATTATTTCTACCTTACTTTACTATTGTGTTATTTTTATTATCAATATGTAGTTCCCTATTTTCTTACAAATATTCCGGAAACTAAGATTGACCGCTAGCAAGATGTATAGGAAGTATGTTTAGCTCTTATAAGCTCTTCAGCATATATTTATAAATCTATCGAAATCGGTGAGGCTGCCCTTCATCTCTAGATTTACCATAACTTCTGTAGTAGATATATTGATTTTTCCTACATTATGGTTCAAAATTCCTTCAAAATCTGATTTCGAAATAATTATACTCTTTGAAGCTGTTATAAATATGTATGTAACTTTCTAAAAGATCTTAATAAGACGTACCGTGTAATAATTGTTTCTCAATCTATTTCTTATATTTATATATTTAAAAAACATTTATTTTCAAACAAATTCCC
Source organism: Bombus superbus (assembly GCA_014737385.1). Lineage (NCBI taxonomy): Eukaryota > Metazoa > Arthropoda > Insecta > Hymenoptera > Apidae > Bombus > Bombus superbus. The sequence continues at coordinate 877,110 of JACXIK010000009.1, forward strand.
ATCTTTTTAAAACGTTTCTTTGAATTTTTATTTTTGCTAATTAATTCTTAAACATTTGATTGAATAAGCTATCACATATTAAAGTTGAGACTTCGATAAGTATCTCAGAATTTTCCCAGATTTTTTGAAAGCCAGGAACAGCAAAAAAGTTAGTCGTAAACATAAACGACTCTCTCTAACAATAAAATAAAAAAAATGCTTATAATTCATATGTAAAGATCCACTTCGCTCAGGCTTAATCACATGTTATGTTTTCCACCAACTCCCCATAAGGCCAAATGCCCATATGCTATCTTGTTCCATCTATTTTTATCCGGCGAAGGAATACGTTTTTCTTTCATTAAATTCCAAATCGTATCGCATACTGACAATCGCACTGCCAACTCTGAAATTGCAGTGCAAATCTCTAGAAATACGAGGTTCTAAGAAAAAAACAATAGAAGATCTATTTATTACAGATATAATTATTTTCTTCAGATCCCATAATATCAAGTTTATCGAAAACTACTTCAACTCAGTGCACCTACTTCATCTGCAAAAAGGAAAGTATCCTACACAAAGATGCACTTCAGTTATTATCAGAGCCAGAACTTCCAACAATACATACACAACCAACCGATTCGACAACTGGTGGAGACTTTGATCAAGATTCTGATAACTACCAAAATTTGAATCCCGAGTAGTCTTCACTACCGTGTGAAAGTATGTTTGTTGGTTGTGCGTTAAAGAATTAAAAATTAAAAACTGAAATTTTAAAGATTTTTTATCTTTATAGTTTAAAAATTTATTTTCACAATCCAAATCCTCAGGAATTTGAAGATTAAAGTCTTCTCTCTACAGTCTACAACAACTCTGTTATAGGTTGATATATAAGCTGATTCTGATGTGTGACTTTTTCCCACCTAGATTTTTTCTTTGGCTCCCTATGCGACGTTCACGTCGGAAGTGTTTCAACAATTCGTAAATAAAAATGGTACTAAGCACATTAAAATTTCTCCTAATCGTTCAGTATCAAATAATGAGACGAAAAACTCTATCAACACACTCAAAAACTGTTGATGTTATTTATATTGAAGAACGCGTGGATGAATGTATGATGAAAATAATAGAAATATATTTGGGTATAAGTACAAAACCCTAGTATTTAAACCCTCCCAAATTAGCGTCCGACACACTTTCATTGCGACATTCTGAACTGTTACTCTGTTGGATTTATGTAATAAAATAAACCATTAAACCTAAAAAAAACTCGAATTTCTCACCTTGCTTACCGATCATTCAAACGACGCGAACTTTTTGTGTCTTCGACGTGACACTGGCAGCGTTACCTTTCAACAGAACTCCCATGCAATGGGCCTATGGGCAATTATATAATTACGAAAACTGATCTGTCTATACCTCGCTGCACCATCTGTGCAAGGCATGTTGCTAAAATGTCTATGAGGATAAGATCCTTCAAATCGGTTTATTACAATACTTAATGGCTTCGAGGAATAAGAAAACTTAACAATGAAACAGATGTAGAGATTTCCTAGAAGTAAGAATTACTTCAACTAAAACAAGTTTAAAGTGTTATTCAGAACTTAAATATCATGGAAAGAGGCTTTACATAAAGACTTCTCTTACTACCGCACAATTCTATACTGTATGACGGAAAGAACTCCGGAAAAACTATACATAGATCGCTCATTAAGAACGAGATTGGATGGCATAAAACCAAATATTTACAAGCAGGTTTAAAAGGAACAAGAGATCCCAAGCCGTTATTTTTGCGGCAATCTCATTAAAAACTTCAATAAGTCAGAAATAGAAGAAGACTGATCAAATATTACAGCAGGAAGAATTGGTTTGAGGCCAAGGTTTTGGAAAAGTTCAGTTTGGTCACATACATATATGCAGCGACATAAAAAGAGAAGAGATTTGACAGACAGAAAAATTTGGAAATTACCCTTAGATCAGATACGTCCGTGTAACCCTGAGAGTTCTCAGAATGAAGTAGAGAACGCGATGGAAAATGTAATATATGAACAGATGTGTTACGCCGTGAGAGTCAGCATAAGCCGTCCCGTGCAGTCGTCTTTTTTTCCTCCAAAACAAACACACATTTGACAACCAGTTAATTGTCCCACATGTTACAGGCCTACTTCACAACGAGACCTAATCCCAACGGTGCCTTGCCACTCCATGGCACCGTCTCCGCCCATACCCGGCCTGGGACCCCATTCGGACCCGGTGCCACCTAACCCGAATCTAACTCCAACGCGTTTTGACGGGTCTCAGGCTGGGAGGGATGTTCAGACCATCTCTATATATATAATATTATGGGTATGGGTTCTTAGGGCGCCTTGGGGAACTCCGATGGATCTGATATTCTCTTAAGTGAGAATTTCGGAGAAGTTGATGAGCCCATATCTGTCAAGACCACTCACCTCACCTTCTCTTGGGGCTCTCTGTCATATTGCACCGGCCTTGACCACGTTATGATGCGAAAGAGTGAGTGGCACCGTGACGGAAATTACTGGTGACGACTTGGCGAAATTTTAGTAAACACTATGGATATGGCAAATAAAGAGAAAAACGTTTATTGTGCAGGAAAGGGAGGTCCCAGTACCTGTGCAGTTGGTGGTAGTCAAGTGAGCCCCACTGCGTTGTCATCATACGTGTACGCCCGTTCGGGGGAGGAACGCCAGGACATCCCTGGACGTGTTTGCGTCTGGCGAGGAAAGTATGAGCAGGAGGGTAGAGATGGAGGAGGAAACAGAACCTGCTAGGAAGGTTACAAGGAGATCAAGGAGAATAGCAGATAGACCAGAGAGCATGTTTTTGGCTCCGGCTATGATCTCCGACGTCGGATTATCCGCCGGAACATCTACGGCAGAGATCTCGCAGGGACGTTGTATAGTTATAGTTTCGTTTTTGCTACGAATCACGGTACTTAACTGTTAGCAGTAAGCAATTACGCTAATGTCTTGGTGGAATCGTTCACCGTGTTCGTCACATACTTGTGTCAGATTTTCACGAGAAAATCCAAAAGGGAAAGCAGAAAATGTCTATGTCATCTTGAATTAATTAATGAATTTATGGACCTATGAAAATGCCTTTTTTGCGTCCCATATAGCAATTTCAACTTTAAATATTTGAAAGCTGCTGCGTTTTTGTCCATACCATCTCCATGGTTCCTAATTTAATATACAGTGGCGGCAGATATATATTACTTTTATCTACTAAATTAAGTTTTTGAACATTTTTTGGTTGGGTTCAAAATTTTATCTTGGTGGCCAGGTTTTGATACTATAATGTTGTGACTTGGTCCGACTGTCTCATTCGTACAAGAAGCAGCAATATTTTGCATACCTCCAGCTAAGTTTAAATCACATGTATACCAATTATATCTTTTGCGATTAACTTTTGCTATAGTAGTCTAAAAATGTTGTACGTTTCTTCTTGTTTTTCTACTATATATAATTGATATGAAAGGATATAAATTGCCATTATGCAATAATATTGCCTTCAAACTTGTTTTTTACGAATTTTTTAAGAGCCTCCACTTTTTAGGTTGATATTTGAAACTTAGCTTGGTGTATAGGCTCTTGGCAATAGGACAATAATATAAACTTTTACTTGTAAGGAAATATGGTTGTAATGCCTCACACCTTCTTCGGAAGTGAGTTACACCTATTAATATTGCAGTCTATAATATGGCAGTCAGCTATGAGTTCACCATTCTTTTGTGTAATCTCTAAGTAGTGTGAAGCAATTTGGAATGTCCTACGTCCTTATGGATTTCTCTTTTACATCACATAAATTGCTGAGAATGTAGTTAAATTATATGGCATTTAATGGATGTTATAATTTATATGGCACATAAACACTTGTGTTCCCCACCATGATGATCTCAGAAGCTGATGTAATGCTCTTGAGACAAAGGAGGTGGCGTGTGAACAGATATTATCTAAAAAGTAATGAGACAGATATCAGCATTAACGCCCCAACGCTACTTGATACATGGGTTTCTACTCTATCCTCAATTATTCAAAAATCTATTAATTTCAATTAGATTTAGCTATAATCAGCGATTTCGCAATTAATTTTATATCAGCGTGTTATAATGACGTGTCACGAAAGTGAAATAGTAACATCTCGAGTAGCATTATGCGATAAAATTTTGTCTTATATTTAAAGACAACGCTTAATAAATTGAAACGGGCTTACGAAGATCAAGCATTATCCAGGGTACAAGTTTGTAGATGGCATAAGGCATTTTCGAATGGCTATGAGGCCATGAAAGATGATTCTCGTTCTGAAGATCTTGCACTTCAAGAAAACTGAGGAAAATATCAAGAAAGTAACGACTCTCATTCATAGTGATCGTCGTTTGACAGTTAGATTGATAATGAATTAATTTCCTGCTATATGATTTAAGTTCCGAATGCGGTCAGGAAAAAAGATGTTTGACGCGTGTAGCCCGAAAACGTACGTTTCATGCGATTATATTCGATTATATTCGTCAGATGGATCGAACGATCATACAGAAGAATCCGGTACTAAATCTTCGGAAGAGATTAGTGTAATAGAATCAATGAAAAAAGTAGTTGCGGACAATGGTCACGATTAAAGTACGGCTTCTTTGGTAGATAAAACGAAATTTACAATAATTCCTGTTAGCGAACAAGGTTTTGAAAGCAAGTTAGTGGAAAATAAATTACATGTTAATTGTCGGGAATTGGTTGACACGTTACTGCAAGAATACGGCGCAAGAACGCCTATTAAAGAAGATGTAGAGAACATTCAACAAGAAATATCTAGCGAATCATAGAATCGGAAAAGCACGAGGTTTTACAAGTAGACGAGTCCGCTTCGGAAGAACGTACCAACGTTTTAACGGCAACTGTGACAGATATACATATGGAGAAATCTTTCGAGAAAGAACCTCGAAAGGGAACGATTAAAGAAAACGCGTCTTCGGTTACTGAAACTTATAAAGCATGAGGAAACTGTTTCAAAATCAGAAACTGAGCTCAAACTGGAGAAACCAATGACGAAATCGTTAAAAGAGAGCAAGAAACCTGCAGAAGAAGTATTGTAGGGAGCAGTAGGCTTTGAGAAACCAATACGTATGGATGACGTATTAAAAGAGTGGATGGAAGATTATTTGTTGAATGTGAAACCCTTAAGCAGCAAATATAAAAGATATATGGAAAAAGCTACAGAGACGCACGATAAGCCTGGAAGATCTACGACACTTGATCTTTATTTCCTTCCGACATTTGTGCCTTTTAAATAAAAAAGGGCGATCTCTCTAGTGTTGATTTAAGTGTACGATACGCTATATCTGTTCTAGATCAGATAGTTAAAAAAGAAATAGACGAAGTGAAAGAATCTTTAGAACCAGCAAAACAAGATCTGATAGAGGAATTAAGTGAAAACAGCGAAACTGTAATTCAAGTTAAAGATTCCCATTCAGAGTTTCGATTTAAATTACAACCCGAATCCATTCCAAAGGATTTACCATTTTTATGAATTTACGATTTGTAAAATCGTACAAAAAATACAAACAAAAGATAGAACTGAAAGTAAAATGATATTAGAAGAATCTACTTCTACTAGTATCGAAAAACCGATATATTTAACACAAGGAGATACACCTGTGATTAAATGCGAATAGTCTGATGTAGAGACGGCTGCAATAACTATCCACGAAAATACAAAAGACGACGAAGAAGAATACCCTAGCCCTGTACCTGCTAGTAGATCAGGATCAGATATAGGTAATAAAGACGAAAGTTTTTCTTTGGTTTTATCACTCCCAGTATTCAGAAGACGGTAGAATCCCGATAGAAGTTCTGAACGCGTCACATCTGAAAGCGATGCGGAACTTGGTTTTAGTTCCAGCGAAGGTAGAAATTATCAATCTTGTGATTATGAGATCAATAGTGGCAGCCGACCTAGTTCTTTCAACGTAAAAGCTTTGCAATCCTGTGGTGTACTTTCTGCGATGGTTTCGAAATACGAAACTGCGATGATGTCTATCAAGCATTCTTCTTTTCCGAAACTAACCTCTCAGGAGTATTATATACCACAGCCGCTACGATGAGCCCGTGTGAATCTATGAAATCTCTGATATCTTTGAGTTTGGGTCACCTAGGTAGCATCGACAGTACCCGTGAATTATCGGAAACGTTGGTGCCTCCTAAAATGGATGCAGAGATATACTATTTTTTATACCATATTCGTACAAAATATACCATATTGAGTGAGATTATATAATCTTTAATATATTAATCAATTCATTATGTCGAAAAACTATTAGTTTGGATGACATTTTAATTTCACTATTGCGAATCCGTGATAATTTTTCTATATACAATTTTTGTATATACATTTTTTCACGCCTTCAATTCCTCGTGAGATATTCGACCATTCGGGCTTAATTTTTATCTAGCGGTAGCCGACTCCGGTATTCGACTTCAATAGTCATAAAAGATTTGGTCACTGCTTTCTTCGGCCAGCTATTCGAGGGTACAATCTAACACTTTGTATACTAATAAACACTGACTTCTGTATATTAATTTTTAGATTGTCTCTGTTTATTTATTAAAATTGTAAATTTTCATTTAATTTCATTTAAATTCGTTTAATCTTCTAATGAAAGAACATTTAAGCAATAAATTCAGGAGCATAGTTGAAAATTTAGGAAAACAATTGTCCCATAAGTGGATATTCTATTCAAATTGTCGACGACAACATAAAAATCACTTTTTCAAAATTATTCTATACAATAAGGACTAAGTGGCAAAACGTTAAGAGAGCGCGTATTTTTTTCTCAAAATTTGAAGTGGGTAACTTTTCCTATTATACCTCCAATTATTACCCAATAAATTAAAATAGTTGTTTAACGAGACTCGAGAAAGATTATATTACTAAATATCGTCCTACCAAGTACTATTTCGCAGAGGATTGATCAAGAATATTAATTTAAGAGTGAGGACTTCGACGACCGGTAAATTCCACTGTATCTCCGTATTTCGCGATATAATATTCATTTTATGAAGTGTATTATTTTCATCATTAAACTAAAGACCACTCATTTTTTCACCCTACAAATTATTACTATTGAATTCGTTCACATTGTGTTCTGAATATTCATAAAAGAAAACAAGTTTTCATGATTATCATTTGGCAGTTATAGAAAGATTCTCGCAACCTGAATCAAAGGTTTCCGAATATCTCAAGGAAAACAAAACTGAGCCCAAATGCACACCATAGACTCAGAAAAAGATATCGTTTGTTTCACCAAAATAAATTTGGAAATGTACAATTCGCGAATTACACCCATACAACATCTCGTTGCGACGGCCAGGAGCCGGAGCATCTCGGTTTCGAAACAACTGATTTTACATCGAAGTGTATATGACACACTTGTTTCTTTTTTTGAACCACCTCTCCTTCACTCTGCTTAACTTATCCAACCCGCTCGAGATATAATTAAAAATGCAAAAACACGCTAAATACGCTAAACTCACCGATTATACCATGTTCCAATCTAGTCGACAATGAAATAGCATTACCAAAAATTCGGCTACCTACCTTTTCGGGATCCTACGAAGATTGGCCAGGGTTCACGAATCAATTTCGCTCCACAGTATACGAGAATTTACGTATTGACGATTGTAAGCGATTAATGTATCTTCGATCTTACCTAACACAGGAGGCTGCTAACGCAATAACATCGTTAGCTAATACAGCCATCAATTATTCGGTAGCATGGAGGATTTTGGAAAAACGATACAATCAAACTGGAAAAATCGTGGCCAATCATTTAAAGGCATTGTTCAACATATCTCCTTTACAGCGGCCATCGTATTAAGACTTACAAACCTATTCAACATCATTATAGAGCCTTGCAAGCGTTCAAACAACCGACGGCGGATATCGTGCTGCTGTATTTGTTACATCCAAGTTAGATCGCGAGACCGAGTTAAGATGAAGGGAAAGGATAAGAACACACCCTTTCCAATCGTCGAAAAACTGCTCAAATTTTTAAACGATCGCCGCAAGGTATTAGAATCTACACGACCAATGTATCAAATACCATCACACCCTACAATCCGTCCGTATAATTTACGTTACCAGAACTATAACGGCATACGCAAACTCCGCGAATCCAATCTGGCCTCAAACCAAACATTCATGTCACAACCTCAAATCTTTGTAATGGATTTTACGCCTCACGATATCGCAAGAAATTCTTGGCAATGTCGGTCCTCGAGCGATCAAAACTCATGAGAGAGAAAGACCTCTACTTCAATTGTCTGCGCAGCACACATTGCGTGGAAGAATGTCCAGTGGGAAGCTGCGCGTTGTGCCATAGACGACACTACACTCTCCTGCATTCGAATCTGGATAAGCCATGGCAGCCAAATCAAACCAATCTAGCATGTCACTCATATAGTATATTTCTAAATGTCATTTTGTCTAAGGCCATCATAAACATCAACGATCAAATAAAAATGCAACAACACAGAGTCTTGTTAGATTCCTGGTTCCAGACACACTTTTTGACCGAGAAAACGTGTAAGCGTCTAGTCGAGCCGCACAAAAGGTAGCCATACTATTATGTGGCACCAATCAAATGACATCTCAAATCAATCAAATGACTCGAGCGAAGGTCCAGTCACGGATCAGTAACTATACGGCAGAATTAACATTTTTGGTCATTGACAAGGTTTCACAATCAATTCCATCAGAAGATATTGAACGCAGCAATATAGATTTATCAGGTGATATTCCATTAGCTGATCCAACGTTTGATCGATCATCGGAAGTCGACGACCTCATTGGAGCTCAGCTGTTCTGAGATCTCCTTCGCGAAGGAAGGTTCAACTTAGCAGATAATAAAATGCAATTGCGGAACACAGAATTGAATTGGATCGTCAGGGACGAGACGGTCGCGAAGAGATAACTATACAAAATTAATTGCAACGTAACCCTCAAGGCACTACATGACGAGGTGAACAAATTTTGAAACATTGAAGAATATCCTATAAAGAAAATTCTTTCTCCAGAAGAACAAGCATGTGAAACGCATTACGTGACACGCACCACTCGCGATTCAACTGGTCGATATAATGTACGATTGCCATTTAAAAACAGTTGCCCCAAGTTAGGTGATACATAAGGTTGACTTTAAGAAGGTTCTTTTGTTACAACGCCCGCTCTACCAAAGCACTGCATATAAGACACAACATCAAGAATTTCTACGGGAGTTTGAGAGATTGGGTCATACGTCCGAAATCCTAAACGATCCAAGTGATGGCTGTTACCTACTAAGTCATCCAATCATTAAGACAGACAGCTTCACTACCGAGGTATGTGTCGTCTTTGATGCTTCTGCCCGATCATCATCCGGAACGACATTAAATGATCTTTTAATGATAGCCATCATTATATCCAGAACGAGTTATTCACCCTACTTTTACAATTCAGAACCTACAAATACGTAATCGCTGCAGACATCGTCAAGATGTACCGGCAAATAAACATTTATTCGGATCATCGGCCGTATCACAAAATTCTTTGGCGAGAAAACATAAATGACACAATAAAAATTTATCAACTAAATACAGTAACATCCGCATCATACCTTGCCATATGCACTCTGCACCAATTAGCGCAAGACGAAGAACAGAACTATTCAATAGGGGCATGGACACTGAAAAGGAATTTTTATGTCGACGATTTGCTAACAGGAGAGATCTCTTTTGAGAAGGCAAGTGCGTTACGCGACGAACTCATTGACATAACTACGAAAGGGGGTTTCGAATTCAAACAGTGGGTCTCAAGCGAACCAAAATTACTACAGCCATTACGAATGAAATCAGACCATCCTAGCCATATCGCTTTGGATGACAAGGATACAAAAAGAATGTTGGGACCACATTGGAAGGCTATGCAAGACACGTTGGGCTACTCATTGAAACAAACTATAAGAACTCACAAGATTACAAAAGAAGCGATACTCTCGAGAATAGCACAACTCTTCGATCCGCTAGGTCTATTAGGATCTGTAATAGTTCAAACAAAATTAATGTTACAGGAACTATGGAAATGCCACGTGGAATGGGACGATGCGGTACTAAGTAACATTCATGTAGCATGGTCACAATTCCAATCTGAATTACAAAAAATTCAACGAATTAACATTCCTAGGCGTATCACAATACACAACTACGTCACCTTGCAGTTACACGGGTTCGCTGATGCCAGCAAGCGAGCGTACGGAGCTTGTATCTATTTCTGTAGCACAAACCGCACAAACAAGCCTAGGACACATTTACTATTCTCAAAATCGAGAATAGCTCCACTGAAAACTCAAACTTTTACCTGGGTTAAATTTATGCTCAGCAGTGTTATTAATCAAATTATTCGGCGGCGTTATTAAGTCTCTAAACCTTACATTTCAAATAACCACTTTCTGGTCGGATTCGATAATAGTATTACATTGAATAAACACACCACCGCGCACCCTTAAACCATTTGTGGCAAACAGAGTAACCGAAATTCTGCAAATTAGTAATGGTAATCAGTGGCGGCATGTACCGTGGAATACGTCAGAATACCTCAGAATACGTGGCTTAGATTTGGAACAACTCATACTTGGCATCAGAGACCACGATGGTTAAGTCAATCAGAGACACATGGTCATATAATGAACTAGAGCCGATAGAAGTATCAGCGAAACGAAAGTTAATAACGCAGGCAACTATATATACAGAATGTCAACTACTAGAAAGATTTTCATCGTTCACAATACTCATACGGATCATCGCCTATTGTTTAAGATTTTCTCACAATACTAGATAGCGATTAAAACACGAAGCATACCTACCGATAGAAGAGCTTAAGCACCAATCGAATCACATTCATACTCCACAAAACTGCGTTTTCGAACAAAATGCAAGACCTACTCACTACGTCAACACCAAGTAGTAAAAATCAGTTAGACGCTCAAAATCCATTCATGGACGTAGAATGTATAATCAAAGTAGGAGACAGACTATCCCATTCAGAGCTGCGATACGAACAAAGGCACCCAGCCGTTTTACTTCAACATCATCATATCACAAATATGATTATTCGTGAAGCACATATCAGACAGGCTCATAGCGGCGTGCAAGGCACCTTGAACGCAGTGAGACAGATCTGGCTGATCAACGGAAGGATAGCAGTAAAATTAGTAATTTGAAAGTACATTATTTGCAATAGAATCCAAGCCAGAAACCCGCAATATACAATAGGCCAACTCCCGGCAAATCGAGTCAAATTCAAACGACCTTTCTTAGTGGTGGGCTTCGACTATTGTTGGCCTGTTTATATCAAGGAGAAAATTATCGTAACACAAAGCGATTGAAGGCCTATGCAGCACTATTTGTTTGTTTTAGTATAAAAGCAGTACAAATAAAATTAATCAGTGATCTCACCTCTGACGCATTTCTTGCAGTTCTGAGAAGGATCTTCGCTAGGCGCGAAAAATGCACAGATATTAATAGTGACAACGCTGTAACATTTACCGGCACAAACAATGAATTACAAAGAGCTATTGCAACTTCGAAACGAATATACACCTCTGAAATTACTTGTTAAATATTGATGTTGAGGTTTTTGGTTTTGGGATATTAAAACAGGGAGTAGAACGAGTGGATAAATCGTAAAATAGCAAAAAATATATTGGAAGCCGAAGTGCAAAGTATAAGTACAAGTATATGTATAAGAATAATAAGTACAGTTTGAGCTAGTCCAGATTCGCACTATAATCGCCTTTAATCGCTTATAGGTCGCTGCTCGCAAGACACTCAGATACTACAATCACATATCGGGATCTATCCTTCCTTGTGACCTATCGGTCCTTCCATACCCCGCGTCCCTTGTAAGCGTCTTTGCTTTGTTTCATATATGAGTCATCCTCGCTCAAGGTCTCGGTTATGTTTTTGCCTTTCATATTGTTTGATTCTATTTTGATACCCTTGTTATCAATTTGACGGTTACCGGTAAACGGTGTCCTTGAACCAAGATCATTTCAGTTATTAAGAAAAACAATCCAGATATAAAGTTTTTCCTTTTGAAGTGATGATCACTTCAACAATTAACATAAGGTGACATTTTTGTTGAAGTGGTTATCACTTCTAAGAAAACTCTACATCTGATTTGTTTAGTTTTGCCATCTGATAGCCATCGTGGAACATACCTTGTGCAGATGAGGAGGTACAGCGGTCTATAGACAACAGACAGGCGACGATGGCAGACTATAAACAATAGATAGGCGACGATGGCTTCGGGGTTCAGTTAAAAAGTAACATTGTCAGCGTGCGGATCTGGACCAGCTCAAACTATATTCATACTTATACTTACACTTCTGTTTTAAATATATTTTCTATTTTACAATTTATCCACGCGTTCCTCTATTCAAATATCCAAAAATAACCTCAATAATTTTAACCTCGCACACCACACTTTTGCGGACTATGGGAAGCCGCAGTAAAGGCACTCAAACATCACTTGAAGAACACACTCTTCAGATATGAAGAATTAGCGGCCTGCATGTTAAAAATTGAAGAGATCCTAAACTCCAGACCATTAACCTTATTACTCCTGATCCCAATGACCTCAGTCCCTTCACACCCGTTCATTTCCTGATAGGAGACTCACTAACAAGCACGCCCGAGTCTAATCTTGCCATACTCAAATCAGGTCGACTGTCTTCATGACAAAAAATACAAGTGAGGCTGCACCTATGGAACAGATGGTATAAGGAATACCTAAATCATCTGATGGTCGGAAAAAATTGGCATCAGGCAGAAACCACTGATATCAAGGGGGGTATGCTAATTATATTAAAGGAAAACAATACCCATCCACTTCACTGGCCTATGGGTCGAATAATAGGTCTACACCCAGGAACTGATGGAGTCTTGTGACGGAGTCACCCGAATGGTTATCGTAAGAACAATTAATGGAGAATATAAACGCGGTGCCAATAAAATAGTACCATTACCGATTGACTACAACGAATCGGAACATACCGAGCAAATCGGAATAGACAGCAATAGTCTACAATAAAACAGTAGAATACATAGAGCAATTAGAAGTTAAGATATTCTGTACACATTCTCTTGTAAATCTACATCTCATCAGAATGTATTATGCGTAATTATGCACTCCATTATATCGCCATATAAAACCTTTGAACGTGACCGTTCAAGAGGAGCGGTATGTTCGGGATTTTGAATGGTCCTCAGTTTACGACACGGACAGCATGTCTTCCTTTTTTGGGAAGTTGGAAATTCCCAAATCACAAGTTGTAAAATTTACAGCGTGGACCTCGTCAAGAGGCTAATTGGCACCCTAAGTGCTCGACTTTCCTTCGACTTTCTCCCCTTTTATGGAAACTGCAGATACAGAGCGCATCCCGAAAAGCAAAGCGGCGTATTATAGAGTACTAACGATAATTAGTTATTCGCGACTACATCCATAAGAATTCCGTTATAGATATTAAAGAAATGCGCCAGACGTGTAAATCGCAGAAACGCGATAAATTGACTGAAATATCAGTTGTTTACGGTGGCGAAAAAGCTATACCTACCTCCCTGTTCAGGGCTCCAATTACGTCTGCGTTCCTGCTTTCCATGTAAATAAAAATTAATTTGATGTGTGCTTGCTATAAATTTGATAATTATTATAAAAGTTACTTTTACAATTTCATGCTATTACATCTTGAGTTCATAAATCTTTATACATAATAAAATATTATTAGACTACAATAGCTAGAAATAAAAATAAGCTAGTTTTCTATCACTTTCTTTTTCCTTGGAGAACATTGGGGACCAATTTCCTCAGAGAGCATCTCATTTTTGGGGAATGACGAAATCATTTCTCAATACGATTTCAAACATAACATATTTTATATACACAACATGTAAACACAACATACAAAAATTGAAAATTTTTCATAATTTTGTAGTTACAAAACGTGGTATATTATTTAAATCATCAATTTTGATTTACAACAAACTTATAATAAAAACTTCAAACTTACAATAAAATCTAACTAATCTTCATAAATACTGATATAAGTGTATATAAAACTAAATAAAAATAAGATCTGTCCTCATTCATAAATTTTGGATAACAGATAAAAAAAATAACAAATAGAATTTTTACTTCTGTTATATGACATAATGCATTTGACAATTAAAAACAGGTAATACATGAAACATTATGAGAATTAATAACACATAATTACAAAAAAGGCTTACCATAGCAGCATAGAAGAGAATTTATAAACATTTGTTTTACCAAGTAATAAGTTTTCTTCAAAATCACAAAATGCATGTGTCATTTTCTGGCAGCAAAGACTTTTGAGAAAGTTTCCAAAAAAATTATAGTTGATCAGATAAATGAAATAAAAGAACCAAAGAGTAATTACTATTAACAGAAACATGATTATTTTGTAAAACATAGAATTTAACTATAAAAATATTCTACATATAGTATTTTTTTAACACATGTATCACTGATCTAATAAATAATGTTTTCTTTTACTTTTTCCTAAATAAAATAAAGGGCAAAAAGCAACCCATATCAAAAGAAAATATGATTATGTTACTCTTATTAAAAAATATTGATTTTTAAGTGTTCTGGTTATGAGTAAATATTATAAATTATTTTGTTCAGTTATTAGCAAATATTATCAATAACACAATTTATTTTTGAATACAAACCATTTGGAGATAAAAACATTTCTCTACAGAAGAAAATTAATTCATGGGAAGAACAATATAACTTTTATATATGGAAGGCTATAAAATTTAATTAAAACTAATTAATTGAATTAATAACATAAATATAACTATTATCACTCTTACATAAACATAAATGTATAAACAACCATAGGAAATATCATTAAGAAAAGTAATTATAAAATTTTGTAATCTATGCAAATACAATAAAGATCAGAATGTAATAAAAATAAGAAGATAAAATAAGAAAACTGAATTCGTATTTATGACTTACTTTTATATACATCATACAGAGAGAGCAAAGGTTTTCGATTAGAATAATTCACGCAAAGTTTTCAATTTATAAATATTTATAAAAACTTCGCAAGTCTAGTTTCATAAATCAAATTTTATTCTTCACTTACAGCTTATAACTAACAATAATTAATTCTTAGTAGACATAACCACATGTCATGTACACCGTACAATGTTTCGAATACAATAAACAAGAGACAATGGACTAATAGCTTGTTGATTGGTTACGCTTCAGAATTCTAAGCGGATCCTGCGCACAACCAATTTGCAAACATCTGCGCCTCAAATGGTGAGACTCAATTTTAAGACTAATTATTCTAAACAAATATTTAATAACGATTTTAATCTGGGAATTATCATTGTTATACTGCGAATTTTTATATAGGTATCCTATTTCAAAATATACAAAATACAGTGAGAAGCAAAATTGAACCAATACAATGTTTTTTGCTGATAATACTTTATTTACATATCGTAATAGGGAACAATAGAAATTTGGTACACATATTAATTTACACTTATTTCACTGTACTAAACATATAAAAATTTTATTGTATTCGATTTAGTTTGTTAGCTAAAAAAGCAGGTACAGTTGTAAAAAGGAGATACAGAATAACAGCTTTAAACGAGTTTAATATTTTGTAAATAATAATCCGTCATTACAATCCATCTTGGCATGCTTTCAATCAAATTTGTGTATATTGCTTCAGGGAGTTTATATCTTTGTTCTTCAACTGTTTCCTATAATTCATCGAGGATACGTAATAAGGAATCATATTAACTTTTTATCCAATATCGTCCACAAATTTTCAATCGAATTCAAGTTTGGATTTTGGGCTAACCAGTTCAAAATTTGAAACTCGTGCAATTACAACCATTGTTGCTAGGTACACAATTTCACTATGTACTTAGGTCCCCGATCTTCTTGAAAAACAATATTCCTTTCATCAATTATATTCTGCACAATTTTTCGTAATTTCACATTTTAAATTTCTCAGTATATATACTGGTTCATTCTACCATTAACACGGATGAGCGATCCTAGGCTATATACTGTAGAACAATTACTCACAGCATAATAGATTAGAAACTATTAAAATTTTAGTTTATATTTTTATGAAAATAATTAATGTAAATAGAGGTGGTATAGCATGAGTCAATTGGCTTAGCAATGAGAAGTTGCTCGAATGTTTTTCTGTAAAAAGTTAACCCCGTCGTAGTCAGAGCTACATTCTATAAATATCCAGAAAAAACTGTCTTTAAGAAACTGTTATGCTATATTTACACATTTTTTGTAGTGCATGTAAACACAAAACCAGCGATTCCCAAAGAGTGTGCCCCGGGACGAAGCTAAGTACGTCGCTGCGAAAGAGCAACGTTCTTTTTCTCTTCTCCTTTTTATTCTTTTTTAATCGTGCTGTTGTAAATTATATATAAATATATATAGCATTTGTATAGAAAACGCGCCAAAATATTTGTGCATTTCCAAAGTGCACCGTGACTAAAAAAAAACTTTAAGAACCACAGCACTAAACAGTAAACGATTTGAGGGATTTGTTACGAAAGTTGTTGATTTAAACTATTCTTACTTCTTTTCAATTTTACCAAATTTGTTGTATTTTATAGCAGGAAAATAGATTTAAGGGCAAACATTCCGTAATAAATAAAGGTATTGACCACAGACCAGATTTTCCTATAACGTTTAGTGTAAATCTATAAAATTTACAATTTCTGTATAATTTTTCCATAAACTATTATAGATATCTAGAATAATCTTATCTAAAACATACAACGTTATTCAAAAGAACTTTTAAGTATAAACTTTAAATGTATCATAAGTGGTTAGAAATAGTTATGACATCAATTTCGGTTCTTTATATATCTTTACTTCAATTAATAATATATGCAGTGGCTCACAAAAGTATTCGAACGCTGTAATACTGTTGATAGTTTTTCACCTTCCTTTGCACCGAATGTAAACATCATTGCTAAATGAAAATATTGGTACGTTCACTTGATGTTAGGGTATCGTTTCAGTAACAGTAACGTAAAAGTGTACACAACAGTATTTAAAATAAATACCAAAATGTCCGAAACAAAAAAGTGTGAAAGAGAAATAATATTCCGATTACATGAGGACGGCAAATCATATAACGAGATTGCCGGAATTGTGAACAAAAGTAAGTCTACAATAAATTATATCATAAAAAAGTCAAGGAATGAGGGAACACTTGCAAACAAAGCTCGATCAGGTCGACCAAAGAAATTGACTGGAAGAGAGGAGAAAGTTATCATTCGCGAAATAAAAAAAATTCCTACTACACCGCTCCTGAACTCGCAAGTATGTTTCATAAACAAGTTCGCCCGGAATTATGTCGATGAATCTTACGAAACAATGATTTTCATGGCAGGGTACAGCGAAAGAAGCCATATATTAAGATTGACTTTAGCAAAAACCTATATTAATAAAGATAATTCTTTTTGGGATAAAGTCAACTTTTCAAACGAATCAAAGTTTAACATTTTTGACTCAGATGGTCAAAATTATGTGTGGGAAAACCAAATACGGAATTGGAAATTCGACATTTACATCAAACAGTGAAACACGGAGGTGGATCGGTCATGGTGTGGGGATGCATAGCTGCCAGTGGAAATTTGATATTTATTGATGGAATATTTCATAAATATAAGTATTTAAATGTTTTAAAAAATAACCTTAAAGAAAGTGCCGGTAAATTAGGATTATTGGAAGATTTCCACTTTCAACAAGATAATGATCCTAAGCATACTGCTAGAATTGTGAAAGAATGAATCGTATATAACGCACCACACATGTTAATTACTCCACCGCAAAGTCCAGACATAAATCCGATTGAAAATTTATGGTCTGAAATCGGAAAAAGACTAAATAAATTTCTGATAACCTCGAAGTAAGTATTGAAAGATAAAATTATAGAAATATGGAACTCCGTTGAGTATAGTTTTACAAAATCATTGGTTTGCAGTATGGAAAGTCGATTGAGATACATTATTGCTGCTAATGGTGATTCAATAAAATATTAATATTAAATAATTTAATAATATATGTAGCATTCAAATACTTTTGTAGTCACTTACAATGCGTGTTTGTAATAAATGTATGATAATTCCTACCTACGTTGTTGAATCCTTTTCAAATTTTACCGACATAATCTTAAGACTTCCATCTTCCTATGAACATCTACTTGTCGAAGCAAATTACTTTAATGTACATTATTTCCGCCATTCAAGTTTGCATATGTAAGCGTTCGAATACTTTCGTGAGTCACTGTATATATATATGTAGCAGCACTTGACCGTGTTACGTCCCGGGTCCCACCATGAACGTTATTCCGAAGTAATCGTCTTCTCGCTTACGGCCAAAGAGGTCGGCACGCTTCAAGAGGCGTAATGGCACATGTATACGCGTAGATCCTGAGTCGAATTGTTGCTATGGAGAAGGCTTACATGATTCGGATCGCGGACGGTTACGAAATACATGCATGATGGAATAAAACAAAGACAAAGGGACGTGTGAAGATGTTGTAGATCTGGACAATTCTCAACCAACCGTCTAGCTGCGAGGAAGTCCGAAGTTAAGTTATCAGTAGAAAGTCGAGTCGTGAGACATACCGTAGAGGCGAGACAATAATTTAGTCCGATCCCGCGCAACAAAGGTTGCAATTGTTAATAAACATTTATTATTAAAGTTTAACACCGCTTATTTATTTGGCATCTTACACATCCAATCACTTCATATATATACTTCGGAGTTTTATGCATTTATATGAAATTTAGTAATTTAGTAAAAAAATGAATAGAATGCGTATAATATTGAAAAAGATATAAGATTAAATAATTTTTTACAGTTGCATATCAAGATATAGATCTTTCATGCTGTTAAGAACAAGAAACGCACAAAAGTTCTCTTTTTAGAATTTTTTGGACGAGCACCATAGTTTTTGCCTCATTTCCTATGTCTCGGCCGTATGTTCGGCAATTTCCGACAACGTTGGCGCCGGCAGTCCGATCAAATCGGTAAACTTCGGGTTGTCATATATCATTGAAAGGTCGTGAAATTAGCAGAGCGATAAACGATGTACGATAACTGTTTACGCTGCCGCGTCCGCCGTTGAATTTTTCTCTTTCGATCGCCAACACGGCTTAGACCTCTACGTGTTCTAAAAAGTCGAAAGAAACCAATGGACGAAGGGCATGCAAGGATATAATTGACAAGCCGCGTTCGGTTAAAAGTATGTGCGTAGCATCAATATTTTCTATCTACTCATTGTCAAACTCACTCTCGTAATTAGCACCGTGAGCTAAGCTCGCTTCACTGCTGCTGTTTGTGTCACCTTCCACGCTCGGTTTGGGTACACTCAGTGTCGTGATCTCATGTCATAGTCGCGATAATCAGCCGTCATAGCAGCGTTTGACTTACATAGTTATGTAATTTATAAGACTAGATTAAATTTTCGTGCAGTGTATTGTCCCATTTGTTAAGTTTTTGCTTGGATAAAGTATGTTTCATATTTATTCTTTGCTTAGTCTAAATACTTCCCTTCGCGTATCGTTGGTGTCCCGATGAACACATACTGATGTAAAATATAACAAACGAACCACTTTGAAATTACATACCATATTTTGATATGACTAGTACTTATTACAGAACTTTGATATCGTATGATAATTTTAACTAAAACTGTTCATAACAATATAAGAAAAACGCACCTTTTTACATCTTTCACTACTTCGCAACTTAAAGATTGAGCTTATTGTAACATAATACGTTTTCTTTTACAGATGTTATGTTCTGAACAAAATTTTTGCAAAATTTTATTATTTTTCCTTTTCTATCGGTCTGAAATTCTCTTCGACATGCCTAGCAACTCGGAGAAATACTGTTAAAGAGAATTACGGTCTCTGACATACATAGTTTCTCTATTTGGCAGCGCGTTTTATTTGTATATGATACATAACGAATTTCTTTCTACAAAATCTCGCGGTCTCTCATTTAAGCATTATATATTCTCCGCTATAATGCGACGTGTAGATAGTATGTGCAGTGTACGGTGGACAGCGACCAAAGTTGTCGAAAACATAAATACGCCGGTGTCCGTTCCACTTGTCGGATTATAATTTCCTCGACAATGTTTGCATCGACACCATTTCACCGATACATGTTTTCACTACATTCTGTCTCCACCGAATATTATATATATGTATGCAAACATGGCTGAAAACGTTATCGAAGAAATTATTATTCGTCAGATCCGTCGAATGGAATGTACCCATTAAAATCAATCAGTCAATAGAAACGGTAGCTCTTGTCTCGAAGCGTAGCACGTCGGTTGGTCATAAAAAGAACATGTTGCATTTTACTTTGATTGAGAAAGGTCGTCCTACGTAATAAATTGGCTCGAAATTAATTAAAAGTTTGAGCAATTAACCTGCGCAGGCCGACAAAGGCGATGAGAATCGTTCGAATAGAAAATTTCAATACGATCCCTAGTTTGATATTAATCCAGGAATATTTATGACATAATGTATAGGAATCAAAACGAATAGGTAGAAGGAAGATTTACGCAACATAAAGATTTGTCTTTATTGTTACCACCTTTATATCGTTAACCATTATGTTAGATTCCTTACTCGCGCTGCTCACCAATTTGTTTCTGTCATCTTCCTCCTCCCTCCCTCTCTCTCGCTCGTTCACTTTCTCTCTCTCTCTCTCTCTCTCTCTCTCTCTCTCTCTGTACAAACGCTCATTTACTATAAATGTATAACCGCACAATTATCTGTGCCCCTTGAGGGAACCGCAATTCAAGTCCGTGTGCGGTTTTCTCACCCTTTCTAATGTAACGAAAAGTAGGCTAAATGCAATATTGATTGAAACATTAAAATTTTGAGTAAAAATTAATAAGCGAGTTTTCATGAATGTTACAGATCATTTCGAAAGTCATAAATTAGTTAGTTCACAATTCGTAACATATGAAATTAGTTAATTAGTTTACCAATTATGGCCGAAATCAAGCTCGCAGTTGCTATTTTTTATAGTAAATATGAAAAGACAAATTGTTAGAAATTTATAAATGTTTGGAAAGAGATGTTAATACTAGTATTATTTATATCTTACATATTTGTTTTTCAAATAAAGCAAATATAAAAACTGTTTTCGCTGAAGAAGTATCATCTAAATATTTAAATAACGGATAAGTGCAAGTTAAGTTAATTGCTATTTGGTCCCCCGCAGGGGCGATCGCCGGGAGTGCAGACCGCTTGGCGACTGCAATCCGCTTGCGTAAGTCCTTTGGGTGATGGCAAACCCACGGACCCGAGCTGGGGGCACCACCGGGACAAACCAACCGAGAACGGTTTCTGTTGGCCCCGCTTACGTGAGTCCCTATGGACAGTGCAGGGTGGGACCGCCGAGAGTGCAGTGACCGCATTTCGCGGTAGTAGCCCGCTTGCTTGAGTCCTCTTGACTGACGCCTCGGTCCCCGCTTACGCGAGTCCCACCTGGTTTCCTATCGAGATCGCGACTACAGAAACCCCGGCCGACAGAGAGTGGCCGTCCATTCACGAATCAATAGTCTCACCAATGACTTAGATTGGCACCACGGGTTAGGGTCGGGATAAGCCCTGGGGGGTTCGTCCCCCCGCTTGGCTGTTGGAGAAGGACTCGTGGGTAGTGGTTATAGCCAAGGTTTGCTGGCTAGATGGCCGATAAGAGGAATGCTAGCCGCAGGCTCAACGCCTCCCCGTAGGTGAAGGGGGTTGCCAGGCGCAGGCTTTATGCCTTCTCGATGGACGTTGGCGGGTGAACAGCATCCCAACTGCTTTGGAACCGTCCTGGAGAGGCGGCAGAGCTATTGGAAAGAGGCCCCGTTCGACCTGAGACGAGCGAAAGCCTCTGTAGGCCGTAACTGATACAGGTAGCAAGGTCCTGGGAACCGAGCGCGAAGGTTGGGCGATCCCAACCCCAATGGCACCTAGGGGTGCCCGTGTCTGGTGTGGCTTTCTAGTTGAGAAACGGACTCGTTACGAGAAAACTGGCACAATACATACTATTTTCTCCAGCTAATACGGGCTTACCTCAACGATAGGTAGATCGGATATACCGGCAGGGAAGGTGAGGAAGGGCAACCCGTCGAGCGTGGTGTTCCGCAGGGGTTGGTTCTAGGTCTGGTTTTGTGGATCATCGTGTATTACGAGGTACTTCGCTGCCCGCTATCTCCGGGCACGAGCATGATGTATTGCGCAAATGACACACTAGTCGTAGTCGAAGGACGCGGAGATGTTACGCATCGAAGAGGTGACAAAGGCGGAAGCCATTTGTTTGTACGACATGAGCCGGAGAGGTACCCCTCCGCCCGGTCTGAGCATAACCATAACTGGGGAGGCTGTCGAGGTGGAATCACAGATGAAATTTCTGGGACTCATCATCTACAGCTAGTGGACGTTCAGGCCACACTTGGAGCTCCTAGTTTCCAAGGTGGCGGCAGCGGCCAATGTCCTATGCGGTCTGCTGCAAAACATCGGAGGAGTTGGAGTTGCGGTGCGCCGATTGTATGAGGATGTCATGTCCCGTGTTTTGTCCGGTGTGGACCAGCGATCTGATAGCGAATCGTCGTAGCATCTTTCTGTTGAGGTGGTTGCACAAGACGACCATCGGAATCGTGACGATATCTTATGCGTCGGTGATTGTTCTGGCGGCGCCTCCCCTCCTCCTTTGAGTTTCAGGCACTAGTTCTCAGGCGAAAAGGCAAGCGCCTGAGAAGTGTGGACTCCGAGGGCGATGCCGCCGAACGGGCGGTCCGTGACATTCTATATCTGCCTAGATATAAAAACGTGGGACCGATAACAATTCCAGCTGGCCAGGATAGACAGGAGTCATCAAGTAATGGAAGCGGTCCTTCCAAGCTGGAAGGCGTAGAGAAGACGCGATGGACTTCCGCTCACTTACAGGATACTCATCTGACACGGAACACCTGCGAAAGATTAGACGGGCGGTGACGAACATCTGTCACTACTGCAGGGAGGGCGAGGACACCGCACAACGCACGCTGGAATTCCTCCTGGCTTGGAAAGTGCCAATTCGTGTCCTGCGTCTCGTCATAGGCGAAAGTTTGGCCCCTTCGGCGATCGTGCAGGCGATGTTGAGGAGGCAACAGGAGTATAATCCTACCGAGAACAGGTCATGTCTGCACAGAAGCGGGCAAAAAGGGAGAGAGAGAGAAGCTCTCACCCTTGTAGAGTACCGCGCCGGAGGGTATCGGAGAACACAGAGGGCCCGCTCCATCTGGGCTCAACGGGTAAAAGGGTCATCACGCCGAGGAGGCCCCAGTGCCTCCACGGACTTGCACGATGTCCCGGAGGGGGGGCGGGCGTCAGGAGCAATGGTCTCTCCTGACGTACAAATTAGCTCGAGGGATTGGATCCCATGAAAGGAAGAGGCTGTAATTCGCCAGAGGGCCCGGGGTACTCCTGTTATTCGTTTAGGAAGACCATCGTGGAGTTTTAGTCGGTAGGAGTCCGACACTACTCCACTGTTTCCCAGAAAAGCATGAGGAGTTCTCCATGTAAAAAAAGAAAAAAGGTTTCAATGAATCTGTTAGCCACTTGGATTCTAAATAGAAGCAAAACAATTCTTTTTATAATTGATAATTGACGAAACTTATTAAAAGCTATCAATGTGAATGAAAATTGTACGCATATTCTATGTTTTGTACATTTCTCGGAACTTGTAGTTAAGTTCACATTATAAGAACTTCTGTGGTATGAATTACTGCGTAAAAAATACACTATAATAGTAGCTTTTCCCTCGTTCTTCCACTGCCTAAGTACTAATCTGTCGCAGGCATTATTTTTACTATTTTATTTTTAATCTCACAGGACAGGAAAATAAATATTTTTATTTCTAGGAATGTTTTGAGCCATTACTAGGAAAAGGAAACAATATCTTTTGCAATGATATTAGATCCGCGTTTCAAAGATAGCTCTTTATTAGAAAACAAATGACTGAAAATCTGTTAATAATGAAAATATTCCATCTACATAAACATGAAATAGTAATAATAATGGAAATATCTCAAAACTACAGGATAGTGAATTCCACATATATTATTACATACAGTTGTTTTCTTCGAGACAACTTACAATCAAAGTTGCAGCAATATTTCAGAACTAAATTAAGAAACCGTAGATATTATCGAAACCAATATGAATTGGTTTCTATATAAGGTACCTTTTTACACGATTCACCTTTACGTGTTTTCTTTTATACGGTTTATTCAACTTTACATATTTTTTAGCGTGCTATTAACCTTTATACAGTTTATCTAGCACGTTTTGGTTAAAATTATGCAATTTTTTAAACATATTTCATTATTTTTACTGTAGATGATACTAATCTTGAAAGTTCTACATGATTTCAAAGGGACTTGAAAATTTGTGTGGCACATTATAAAGAATTATTAAAAAAAAAATTAAACATATTTTGTCAAAATTGATACAAAACGATCAGACGAAGGATATTTCGAGCGATGAAAATAATTTTTTTCTGATAATAACAATAAAACGATAAAACGTTTTCTGATAAAAAGATAATTAAAGTTTGGATTTTTAGAAACACTAACTTTTTAATTTTCCTTAACACATTATCTTTTCTTTCATATGTTTATTGAATAAAATGTTGTTATCGAATGCAATTCTATATTTTAAATTGCTTTTTCTATCGATCGCTTTAGTTTAACCCAAGTTTTATACTTTGCTGCAAATCAATTGTTTCTTTGTTTTTTAAAAGGAGTTCCAGGTGTACCAATATTATAAATTAGAAATTAGAATGTAACTATGTATGATTTCCTTTATTAATAAAAGTGAAAGTTTGTTTTGATCAGTATGGTCTATTATTGTAATGCTCTTTGGGTTTGGAATAAAATAGTTTTTGCTACATACACTAATTTAGTGATATAGAAATATAACGAATATACGTGGTTCTTGTTTGTCATTATATTGATCTTTTTACCCGGTATTCTATATTCTATCATGCTTATGCCTTCCGGCTCGACATATTACACTATATGACAATTATTTTTTACTAATTTAAATTTTCGTGTCGTTACCGTGTCAAAATCGCAAATTTCATTTATCTGTAAAGGCTGCAAAGCATCAGTAACTAATACAATTGAATGCATCTATTGTGACACCACATCTGCTTCTTAATGTCTGTCTAGAACTGAATACCCTTGGTCACGTAGAAGGTTACTAAATATATTATTGCTGCAGCACCAACTCTCAGTCTCGATTCAAACTTCCTTATCCGCTTCTGACCTTTTTTTTTTTTCTTTTTTAACGTGGGGAAATCCTTACGGACACCCCGCCGCCCACTGGGAGGCGACGGGGTAGTGTCGGACTCTAACCGACTAAAACCCCACGGTGGCCGTCCTGACGCCTGGCAGTGTGTGCCGGGGCCTCTCGCGAATTTCAACCGCGGCACACTATTGACTTCTCCCGGTTGTTCTAGGAGGCTGCCCCGTCCGATCGGGCCGCTAGGGGGGGACCACTCTCCCTAATGCCACTTTCCATGAGCCGTCGTGTAAGTCCGAGGGGGGGAGGGCCCAGACCCTCCTCGGCGTGACGGCTCCTCCGACCCGCCTAGGGATGCCGCGGCCCCGCGGCGGGCCGAGCCTCCTCGGAGCGACGCTCTTGATGGATGGCGCCCTCTCTCTCTATCTCTCTCCGCTCGCTCCTTCGCGAGCATGACTCGTTCGCAGAAGGTGCGAATGGCGGTGTACTCCTGCTGCCCCCTCAGCATCGCCTCGACGACCGCCTCGGGGGCCAATCCCTCGCCGATTTCGAGCCGCAGGATGCGGCGCGGTTCTTCCCACGCTGGACAGAACTCCAGCGTGTGTTGCGGCGTGTTCTCCTCCTCCTGGCAATGGTGACAGATGGAAGTCACCTCGCGCCGAATCCTTAGCAGGTACTCACTGAACACTCCGTGTCCCGTGAGCACCTGCGTCGTCTTGAAGGTCAGCGGGACGCCGCCTCGGTCCCTCCAAGCCTCCCAGTTGGGAAGGACGGCTCGAACGGCCCGGTGCGGCCGCGCGGCATCCTCTTCCAGTAGCTGGATTCTCTACCGCTCCCAGATCTCCAGCTTCGCCTCCGTTCGGAATCCACTTCTGACCTAGTTTTGTTCTTACTCACTTCAGCCCTATGACTGCAATGAAGATTCTTTGTTATTCAAAATTTACAAGGTGGCTTAATTTCAATTTAATTTCCTTTGGATGAAAATTATTGACCTATTCCAAGTTGACCTCGGGAAGATCTCTGCTGACATCTCGTTTCTCGCTTCGAGGGCTATTGTTTCAAAAAATGAGAATAAGCTCTCCTCAACCGATAGCGATGCCAATCTGATGATCGACCACTCATTACCTAGCGATTACCCGAGTGAGAGCTCCGAGGTAAGTTGTTTTGTATGGAAGATGGATACAGAGAAATTGATTAACACGCGTATGATTTTTGAACAATAATTAGGATGAGTTTCAATAGATGCGGTCTCTAGTGTAATCACTTTATTCTGTTGGAACTTGACAATAATCGACACTATCAACGTTTGCGTGTATATCTGTTTGCCTGTCTGTCTGTCACCTTATAACTCGAGAACCGTTGAGCAGATTTTCACGAGGTTTTCTTTCCCATCTACGTAATTATTATAATTTGGTCGGGTTTTAAACTATGTTTGATTAAAATTGGTTTTTAAATTGACAAGTCAGGGAAAAATGCTGAAGGATAACGCGATTGAAAAGAAGCACGATATCGATTAATGCAACGATCAAACTCTTTTGTTTCACATTTTTCTCGGATAAAACTTTTACCAATGTAATTGAGATTATTTGTCTGATTTTAAAATAAGATGAAACACGATATAATTTCCAGTATATTTGCTTATTTAATTACATTATCTTACTTTTCCCGCCTATTAAATATAGGTGTAAATGTAATTTCACATATATCGTGTTTGGTCTTTTCGTTTTAATAAAAAAAATCTCACATATATGTTAGTAAAGGTGTTGGTGTTATCTAGACTGAGGAACGCGTGGATAAATGTATAATAGAAATATATGTGAGCATAAGTATTAGTACAATGTATGTTAGTCCAGATCCGCATGCTGGTGTCACGTCGAAGACACGAATATTCACATGATTCGAACTTTTGGTAATCAGAGTGAAGAAAACTTGAATTTTTTAGATTTGTTTTTATTTTAGTGCAAGAGTAGTTCAGTAGAGTAGTCGGTTAGAGTATCGCAACTAAAGTGTGTCGGACGCTGATTCGGGGTGTTTAAATACTGGGATTTTGACCCTCTGGAGGGGTTGTCGCCTGGGAAATTGACATCTGGCAGGCAGAATGTTTATGACACGGGCGCTTGTTTGGGAGTTTTAACTATTAGGGTCTTATTTTTCTGGAGAGGCTACTACTTGGGAAAACATTTAGTTTCGATGACCGTGGTATACAAGATGAACCGTGACCGTCTGGTTTGCAGATGTTGGGCCTGTCCTGTCTTTGGTTTCGGGGCTCGTGACACTGGCAGCGTTACCTTCCAACAGAACTCTCAAGCCATGGACCTATGAGCATTTATATAATTACGAAGACTGACCTGTCTATACCTCGGTGCACCATCTGTACAAGGCATGTTGTTAAAAAGTCTATGAGGCTGTAGCGGCATGCGACTTTGACCTATCGTTCAAATCTCATCAAGGACACCGTTTACCGGTAACCGTCTAATCGCCAACAACAAAGCGAGTAAACAAAGTTAAAGGCATAAATGTCACCCCGGTCTCGAATGAGGATGACTCATAGGTGAAACGAAGCATAGGCGGTTACAGGTCGGCGTGGGGTGAGAAAGGTGCGATACGTTACAAGGAAACGGATCCCGAGACTGGGAGTCAGTGGTCATCGAGAAGTGTTCTACGATTAGTGCGCTAAGATCAGTATCCTTCGGACGGTAGCGATTATAGACAAACGACGCGCAACGCGAAAGTGAACAAGACGACTAATCAAATAAAGAATATACTATCTGACCATTCACATACGCGTCATCTAATGTACCTCGGTACAAGGCTGAGGCCCTTCAAATTGGTTTATTACAAGACAATACTTAATGACTTCGAGGACTAGTAAAATTTAACAATAGAACAGATCTAGAGTTACTTTAACAAAAGGCTTAATTTGAAGAATAAAAAAATGTTCATTATTACATTAGTATCGTCTTATTGACATTTGAAACCGAACTGTTCACACGGTGGTAAACGTAATACTATGATCTTTCGATATGAGAGACATTTACGAGGAACGTTGAATACGGCAATCGTCGCATAGTTGATCTAGTTTATACAGTCGATCAATGTGGCTTTTAAATGGCTCAAATATCGACGAAAAGCATTGCTTTGGTACGGTAGCATCAGACCACACGATGTAAAACGACCAACATCTTCGAGATATTACATACAAAGTTCTTTCTCTATCATATATTATATATTATATTATTACAAATATAGTTCTCTTTTACAAAGACGCGAAACTGTGAAAATCTCTCTAATATTAGTATTTGTGTCAATAACAACGGAATTCTTCGTACGATCAATTTAAAGACTGTGTTCACAACGTTTTGAAGAAATCGCATTTATATTTTTATATATGTGATGGATAAGTTTAGTTTTTAAATGCGATTTCTTATATACATACTTATAAATAATGTTACAAATATAATTACCATATGTTAATCATTCTAATTACTAAAATATCTAAAAAATTTTGTATTTTAAATGTTTTCTCAGAATTAATGGAAAGTACGTTTCTATTTACAGGCGAACAAAGAATCAGCCTCCTTTACAACACCATGAAATTTGAATACCGAGCTAACCGAGACACGTTCTCTAACAGAAGTAACTGATTATACACATGCCAAGTACAGAGTGGCTAGTATCCTAGTTCCAACTCCACCGCCACCTCCTACAATTGTTCCAACAGTCACTACTACCCATACAGCTGTTCGGCATCATGAACATCGCTTTTTCCACGAGGAAGTGACTGAGTCTTTGATGGTGCCCCAGGTTGTAGCTCCTAGGCGCCAAGAAATAACCACGTACGAAGTGGATGATGAGTTTTTGAAGACAGCGACGGAGAAGAAGGAAGACTATCGAGTATGTGGAACGTCACCGTCGTCAGGTGACCGAGTATAGAGGTAAACTACTACATCCGGATCCTAAGTGGGACGTGACCATGAGGAATTATTCTAAAGAGAATCTTCCACCGCCTCCTCCAGAATGGGAAAACTTCTCTAATGTTAATTCCAACTCGAATCTGGCGATTACTAATGCGGCAACGGTGAGTCAAACAGACGGGACAGCTAATGAAGAACTGGACATCAATATAGAGCCCACGTATACCGCTAGAACCGAGATTCCTTGCAGACCACCTCTAGTGACCCATCGTCGTTCCGTTGATGAAATAGACACTGATTAGTTCTCTAGACTATCTCGTGTCTTGGACTCCCGTTATGCCTCCCAATTGTTTGACCGAGAACGAGCAAAATGGCGCAAGATAATTACCACGGATAGCATTTTACGGATACTGTTAACAGAAGCCGTGATTAAAGAGGATTACCAATTAATACGAAAATATGCCAGATACGCTCATCTATTTCTTACAACAAAGTGGGGCATGATCATCCGAATCTTGGAGCATCTTGTAACACAGCCAGGTTCCGTTTCATGCTTTACCCATAAGAAGAACCATGGGCAGCGATATAACAGATCCAAGTGCTCTGAATGGGATACCAGATCGAGAAGATCATTCTTGCCTACTTTGCACGAGTATGAGAGCGATGGAGGTAGTTCTACTCATACTCAGAACCACAAACTGCAGGTATCACAGTATACCACGGCGATGAATCAGTGGAATCGTTTACGTCGACTGGGATCGAGTAACAGTCTCACAGGCGGCGTTAGTGAGGCGGACGTCAGATCCACGTCAGAGATAACGGTGAGAGACTTCGACAGAGTGAATAGAGATGATTTGACGAATTTGAGTTTATTCGAGGGAGCCGATTCACTGGCGAGATCCTTGAGTCAGCCAAGTTCGGCTAGAAGTGGTTCAGAATTTACCGAACTGAGTTCTGCGGACTTCCCTCGAGCATGTTGTATCTTTCGCCTTGGACAGTGGAAGAGCAGAGGAGGAAATTAATTATGTGGAAAACCGTCTAGAGCAGTGAGAAGAAACGATCATCTGACGGTGCTGGCGTCGTTTGAGGATCATAAACAGGAATCATCCATCGCTAGATCGAGTCGGTACATGGAGAGGGCAGTGAACATTGTGCGCGTGATCGAGAGACAGAAGAGCTCCAACTGATTCTGAGCCAGACATGCAGAATTGGAGAGATTTAACATTTGAATCCCAAGCAGCGCGATCGCGCTGTTCAAATTTTGTGTCGAAAGTCCCAGTACATTTGAACACTACGGATAACTAACGGAAAACAGAACTTGATTATTATCTTCTCAATAATTTTTATTGAACAAAACTTGAAGTATTTCTAAACTAATAGTACGCATTTATAATATAAATGTATTTCATAAAGTAACAGATATTAGTAAATATCAGTAAAGTAACAAACTGTTCGCGCTCGATTAAGACAAGCGCTATCGCGCTATTCGGGATTTTTCGACCCTGTTTTTTCAAAGATCCCTGAGATTCAAATTAAACACTTTACTAAATGCCAAACTGGACACTTACAAATATGAATAAACGACAATAGCTTCACCACATTAGAAAAGGTAAACATTCAACTCATGCTAAGATTTCTCACAACGAAATTCCCTCAAATTAAACTGATAGTTGGACAAGACCCGCCGGTAAATTACGATAACGAACAGAAACAAACGATACTACACGAAAACCATAACGAAATAATAGAACACTTAGGTATACACCGCGCCGTGAAACGAATGCAAAAATACCATCACTGGACAAATCTAGAACAA
This sequence comes from Bombus superbus, assembly GCA_014737385.1. Taxonomy (NCBI): domain Eukaryota; kingdom Metazoa; phylum Arthropoda; class Insecta; order Hymenoptera; family Apidae; genus Bombus; species Bombus superbus. The sequence continues at coordinate 908,255 of JACXIK010000009.1, forward strand.
GACGTCGCCGAATTCATACGAAAGTGCGAAACTTACCAACGAGAGAAACTAAACCGTATCAGATCCAAAGAGCAACCAATAATAACTGACACACCCGTTAACCCTAACGATAAAATCGTTAAAAGTCGATGGACATATTCAGACCTCTCACAAAAACCAAGAAAGGTAAATCCTGTGATTCAAGGTGAATTGACCAAATACATCGTTCTCATATCTTTAAAGGACCAAACAGCCAACTCGATCATTAATGAACTTTTGGATCACTATGTGTACATACTTTTCGCACCTAAAAGTATCCTCACAGATATGGGATAAAATTTCGTATGTAAACTGATGGATACATTTGAAAAAGCTTACTTCTTTCCACCCGCAATCTAACGGATCCTTTGAACGAACACACGCTGTAGTAACAGATCTTATTCGACTGACAAAACGACTGGGATGAAAATTTGAAACTGATTTGTATGGGATATAATACTTCAATACACGAAACGACCGGATATACCCCATTCGAACTGACATTCGGATGACAAGCTAACATGCTATCTTCAATATCAACCACCCCCAGTCTAACTAAAGAATAATTGTTTGACCTTTGGAAAAATCGACATAACGCCTATATAACCGAAACAAGACAAATCACCGAATCAAACAAAAAGCGATATCAGAGAGATCAAATACGAAAAATTATCTAAACACAAACGATATTTCAAGTAAAAGATAAAGTATAGGTACATAGCGATCACAAAACTAACAAACTAGACCACGATATGGCTAGGACCAGCAGAATTTCTCTCATCCAATCCACCTACCTATTCTATTGAATATTCCAATGGTCAAACGCAAAAAATCCACGATAACAAACTAAAACCTTGGTTTTCAGGACGGAAACCATAACATGGATAATTCTAACCCTCGAATACATAGAAATCGATCTAGTAGTAAGACCACTAAATTATACTAAAGTTTTCTTAGAACATATTCACGATTGTTATCTGTATAACGAACAAGTAGATATTATCCTTATTGTGCACCTTAACGATCCAATTGATCAGGCCAACAGATTACAACATGTAATTGACTTCTTTTTCTTTTTACGTGGAGGAGACTTTCATAGGCATCTCGCGTCCTCCGGGAAGAGAACGCGGGATAGTGCCGGATTTAGCGCCATAGCGCGTACGGGAGAGGCCCTGGAACCGCGCGAGCATACTCACGGGCCCACTCTGCGCAGATGACCTCGTTCCACTACCGACGCGGTGTGTGTCATAGTGTGCGACCAAACAACAAAAAAAATTTTATGACTAGCCATATCGAACCTTCAGTTCAAAACTTTCAACTAACCCTAAATCTAAGTATCCTAAGGACATGAATAAATAATGACAAACATATATAGTATGTCTATACCACTTTTGGAAAACAATGGATGGAAAACAACAAAAATTTATCCAATTCCTTCCAAACAAAACTCTGTATTTATCGTACCTATAGTAGAAACTGACTTAACATTAACTAAATCAGAACAATACACCTTTATCGACAACCACTACTTAAACAAATACTGTAAACAAACAGCAATCATCCACATTTGTAAAAGAACTCAACCGAGTCACAATAGAATCAATTCATCTAAGTGTAGAATCGAATTAATTAGTAACCAACAGACAGTCAAAACTTGTCCAACTGCTATCTTCAAGCTGGAAGAATTGACGTTCGTATCTTTACAAACTGAAAACCATTATATTATTATCCCTACGAAAAATATGCAAATTGATGTATTATGTAAAACACATAAAGTCTTAGAAATCAGACAATCAGGCTTAATTAGCAGCTAAACTGGATGTATAATCAGATACGACATTAATATAACTTGATTATTTTCATATCTTTACGTATCTACAAAAAATGAAGTGTATTCTTGATTGGTATCACCATGACGTATTAACATGAAGGGTATCTTTTTCAATAGAAAATTATTTACTAACTCTTACACTGTAAACATAGGTATTTCATACCCGAGCTCTTTCGAGCAGGTTCAATTTTTTGCATGGTAGTAGGCAGAAAATCTTTTCTTTCCTTCACCTAACGAAAGGTATTTGGCAAAAATTTTATAATTTCGATTTAGAATGTTTGAAGATGTTATGTGAAACTTTAGGATTTTTTTAATAAGCATTAACTACTGAAGAATACATCGGACATGAAAGATCCATATTTGCAGTTTGAGAGTAGCATAAAAGCCACTGTACATATGTAAGTGGTCGATCCAATCGGTATAGTATTTCCTTCACTTTTTTTCATTTACTTTCTCCAAGAGAAGAAGTCTGGAAAAAGAAACTTCATCATGTATAAATAATATGGGGCGACATTTATCATGATACGAGAACTCTCAAGTGTCAATTATGTCAAATCAGCAATTATGAATGGTTGAATCCTTTGGAAATCATGACGATCTGGAACTTCTTTTCGATGCTGCTATTTTCCATTGCCATACTTGCAGATTGTCGATATATGTATATAAAGTAAAGAATAATTTCCACCTTCTTTATCATGCTACCATAGCATGCTTTCTAAACTTTATTGCTCATTATGTTATTATTATATATAACATTATATATCCCAAACCCAAGACAAATAACTTTTTTACGTCATATACAGGCTGCAAAGAAAATACGTGTAAAGATCTGTGATTCTACACTTTTAGATCGGTGAAGATTTATAAAAAAAAAAGCCTGTGTAGAACAACCTAGACCTCAAAATTTAAGATCATTACATATAACATTACATATATACACCGTCTATTATGTGAAAAGCATCATTGCTTTTTCTTTAATAGAAAGCTTTTTTCCACGAGGCGCTTTCTTTTCTAAGAGGCTTTATTCTAAACAGCGAGAAATTTTCTCTTTATTTTAATCAATTAATGTCACAACTAATACTAAAGATGCCAAACAAAAGAGTAAGCAACTAAAGTGTTGACAAAATAATAAAATTGATTAAGGGGTTGGTATTATTGTAAACTGATGCTTATGCCTCCTTCTAGCGTGAATATCCTGTACTATAATAGGATAACTTACTTGTACAACAGCGTAGTCAAGGCAACGATCAAAAGTTTATTTAACAAAATTACTGATTAAAGAATTGGTCAAAATTATTAATCAGTAATAGCTATGATCACTCTTAAATATTGTATTTACTTCCGTTACTATTGGAAAAGAATTACCAAGGCATAAATCACTCGCCTTCTAATACCATAAACTTCGATTAAATTAATGTGTATTAGCATTAGTTAATAACAATTTGTGTTATTGGATTATAAATAAATCGTAAATTATCATGTAAAATCTAAGCAGATAAATAGGCTACACTACGACCCAAAAAGTAGCATCGTTGAATCGTTAGAACCGTAATACTGAGCTTAGAGTCTAAATAAATTTCATAAAAGCGCCAACCTTTGTTAAAGCATTAAATCTATTATAATTCAGTTTTAAGTATAAATTATTGTTCAAGTTAATTTTTCTTGTAATGTACTTTTTTATTTAAACGTTGAGTTAGTTTCTCGAATTGTTTGAAATTAAAACGTGAGCAGAGTGCTTTAGCACTTCACGGGCTGCAACTTTGCCAAATTCCTCAAAATCTTGGAAAGACTGTATTAATGGGACACTCGAAATCTAGTACCTTTTTGCCTTTTTTCGAACCAATCCTATTATATATATTAATTCTTTTTTTATTTATTTAAACTATATTATATATTACTTTAAAATAGAACATTGGCATAATCTTTCTCTAAACTATCAAAATATTCAAACATTTCTTATATATTTCGATATATTTATAGTATAAACGTTAAAAGGCATTATTTCGTTATATGTGACAGTATGTGCTGTAAATAAAAATGTAATGTACAAAGAACGAAATACATTATACTAATAATTTTCATTAAATATGTAATTAGGATACATCCAATTTTCATTTAAGTTCATGTAGTTGACAATAGCACAGTGAAATAACTCATTGCTGTTTGAATAATCTGAAAGTATAAGCGGTAGTCCAATTACGAATAATTTTGCGATTATTTAAAATGTGTCACAGTAAGAAGATTTTACCGAGAGGAATGTTTCCATTGACATGACCGAAAACTTGAAAGCTGTTATTTTGTTAAATACCATAGTCTTTGTGAGTAGAAACATATATAAATTATGGCACTTTTTAGGAAATATGTACCACACTACCTCGCATCTAAATAAATCAGTCGTTAATTAACCCTTTGGAATGTGAATGGTGAAAAATATATCAAAGAAATATGAAGTATTCTTACGCCGCGGCGTACACTTCTTCACTGTGATTTAATAGTGTTTGGCCAGGAAAGCAAAGGATGAATATGTGTATAGCTTGTGCCAAAGCAAGTGCTCCAAATTGCACCACGTTGCTTGTATTGCCTAAATTCAAGACTGTCTAAAAATAATGAAGTATATATGTATGAATTGAGAAAGGGTCTTTTAATTTAGTTCGTATATACAAATACTTACTTCAACTCCACCAATGCTAAGACTGATGACGTTACAAAACATCTGAGTTAATATGGATTTAGTGAAAAATGATTCAACGAGATTTGAGTATCTATGAAAAATAATATTCAATAGTTTCTCGCTCGAAGAAAATAAACACTGTGTCTATACATTAACACAATAAGATTACCAACCTTATTGCATTTTGATGTCTTTTTATACAAAGCAATAGTTTTCTAAAAATTTTCTTCTGTTCGCCTGGTGATAATTCGACGTCCTTATACTTTTCGAGTAAGTCATAATCGTTTAAGTTTATTAAGCTACTTGTATCGAAAATGTGAATAGTTTTCAATTCATAACTGGAAAATATTGTTTTCGGAATCAAACGTTGCGAAATTATTAAATTAATAAAGGAGAATTTTACCTCACAATTGCAAACAAAGCACAGGCGTGGTGGACGTATAGCAAGTACGTGCTATCGCAAGAAGCGATTACATGAGGAACTATAAACATTGATATGTACAAAGGTATAAATAGATAATAAAAATATTCTTGTATGTCTACGCCGTAATCGATTTCGATTGGTAAGCTTCTCTCTTCAGAATGATTGATGAGTTCACTTATCAGAGATACTGTTGGTATCAGTATAAAAGCTACGATTGTTATATAAACGTACGCTAGAATAGAAATGCTCTTAAAAAACGATGAAAAGAATTTCTTTTATTTTGAAATCTAATGTACTTACAGACATAATAAAATATAATTTTACTTCCTTGTTTGGCATAATATTGAAGAATCATATTTTCTGGACGATTCATGTAGTAGCTATGATCATTTTTAACGAATAAGAGTATATCTTTGAGCTATAATAAGAAAAAAAATGAGATTGTTCAATAAAAATAAAAAGAGAGGAGTTCATTCTAGATTACAAGAATTTTGCAAAAATATCTTTGAAAGTTCCTTCGTGTTTTCATCATAAATTTTAATTAAAACGTGGAGCAAATTCTCTTTTAGCTTAAGAAAATTATTCTTTATTAATGGATTGCAATAGAATCTGAACTAAATTAATTAATCGTATCCAACTTTGAATATTCTTAGACTAAACGAGATAAAGAATCGTACGTACCTTTTCCGTGTTAAAAATCAGATTAAAATAAGACGCCACTTGCAAAAGAATTGTTACGATCGGTGGTATGCATTCGATGATCGAATCCACACTGATACTCCACACATTGATTAATCCTCTAACCTGAAAAAGACATATAAAATATAAGATTACAAAAATAAATAAATGAAAGCATGTTTAAGACATTGATGCTTGAAAAAGTAAGAAATTTTATTCCACGCCAAATTGTCACATTCTGCTATAAAAGTTTAAACTATTCATTGATATATAAATAATTCATTATACAAATGAAACTATCCTCTTGATCTGTTATTAACCAATTATACGAGATTCATACATCATCTTAACTGGTTAAGTAATCATAAGCAGATTCGTTTTGTGACCACTCATTCAGACACTACTATATTTCAAGAAAAGTATTTGTTTTTCTTTGTATTCTTGCAAGTTTTATAATTTATCAGTTGATTGAACTCAAACAATTCAGAAATCATCTGTAGATTAAAATAATATTTCGTTTTCTTTACATTATAATATGTAGCATAGCTAGATTTCATCTTTTAACGGAGTACCTTATATTAGTAAAACACCCTTAAAATTTATCGAAATTGTAAAGAAAGATACGCTGACATTTTGTCATATATAGATAATAATATCGACAATAATAGTAATAGTGACAATGAATCGCCAGATAATGCGAATGATATCGTACGGTGAAGCAACTTATAAATATACTGAAAAGACAAATAATTAATGACTCTGATAATGATGAACTTTCTTCCTATGAAAGTGAATAGTCATAAAATGATTATAATTCTTATGTGTATAAAATAAATTAAGATTATATAATAAAGTTTCGATAGTGATAATGGATATAATGTATTTTTTTCAAAAAGTATATCGGAATTGTATTGAGATATAGACATTGCACTACAATAGACTGAATCAAAATTGCAGGCAGCAAGTAGAAATCAATAGACAAAATGTGTGATCGTCAAAGTGTTAATATTGTCTGATGTACACTGAAGAAATGCACCACTCGAAGGCTAGAGGTACAGATTAAGACTGTAACTAAGACAGACCTTACTTTGAAATGAAAATCCTTTTAATGCAGGGAATCATTTTCTTATAGCCGGCTTTTAGCAGAACGTTTGATGGCAATTGATTACATACAAATTAAATAAAACGGTCTCTGTAAAATGACACGACAATTGTAAAAAAAAGCGAAGACGAGGAAAGAATAAGCGATAAATGTCTTTAATTAGCTATCATTTCACGGATGTATTTACCATTAAAGGAATAGAACCTCGACGGAAACATTTTAAAGAACTAAAAATTTTCGTCACTTGGATTTAATAAATGTGGAAAAACGGAATGTTGGAGCAATTCAAATTATTAACTAACTCATTAATGATTTAACAAGCCAATCTTCGTCGATTTCCCTCGTGAATTTTTATTAACTCATGCTCGTCTCCTTCCTACGATTATGAGTCAAAATAACGAAAGAAACGCGATAACCGACATGGATTTCTTTGAGCAACCTGCCTTCCGATTGAACAAGCATCTTTTGTCCACCATTGGTGTATGGCCGTTTCAGAGGACTCTACCAAAATTGTTGAGGCAAGGCTTCGTTTTGTTTTTGAATATTACTCTCTTCATAGCCGAGGTAATTCTATAAAAAACGAATTATTTTTTACAGTTATATATAAATAGATTGATGCTATTATTAACAAATGTCTGTATTGACATTCCGCTCGAATGACAAAATGAAATCGCAAAGAGAACAGTAGCATGAAATTTATATTTAATCAGATATTTAGTGATAATAATACACGATAGGATATTGTGGTCGATTGTGTTACAGTTTTGTTGATTATTCAACAAATTCGATATAATATGTATTCCATGCCAAATTATCATAAATCGCAACTATCTAATTATGAATTTGTATTGTATACTAACGATAGTAGACATTCATTGTTTATGTAACATAATATTTAGTGTTAAATTGATCAAGTGTATAAAAATTCTCAGTTTTTGTAATAGGATATAGCTACCGCACACAATTCAAAACGTGTAGACAAACTACTTTTAAACTTAAACTTTATTACTATTGTATTATTACTGCAATTGTCAATTGCACTTTTAGGGGTTATCCACAATTAAGAGATCAATACTAGTATCAAACACCTTGTTTGATTTTGAATGAAGGAAAAGGGTACAACAAGTTTTAAAATCTATCGATGAAGACTGATCGCATAGCGCGTCGTTTAGCGAGTTCAGATAAGAATATATTTTGTCTTTCACCAAAAGTTGCAGGTATTCATATACTTGGAAACATGTCATGGAAATTACTGAATAGAAAATGCTAGGACAAAGGTAACTGGAAATCCGTGCTCGCGAGAATGGCAACAATGTAACATATACACTTACTACTAGAGTCAAATGTCTCTCGGCATCCATAAGCTGTTGTTAAAAGTATAATTAGTTGAGAACACAGAGCGGTTTGGTAGTCGCCGAAGGACTTTAAATTTGACGCCACAATAAGGACAAAATGATCGCTGAGAAAGCGAGTCTCGCATTTTTGGTAGACGATTTCATGTCCCTGTTTGTTTCCAAAGCTTCGAAGCAAGCAAGCGCACCTGATTTCTGTTCTCACATGTAACTCAATTTTGTTTTTAATAACTAATATCTTGAATTATTTTATCTGAAATGTAATTATAATGTAATCTTTAAAAAATGGCATTTAACTGCCAGAGTTATTAGCGATTTACAATGGAATTATTCACATTCGTACAAACATCAAAATGTCTTTTTTTTCATTCGGTAATTTTTATTTTTAACGTATTAAATATTTTCTTTTACGTTTCCAAGTACGCACTTCAAAATTTATTAGCGATCACTTTCTACACATCGACCGCTATTACCTGATTTTAGATCGCTTTCCTGTGAATACATCGAATGTAAGAATGAGGAATATTTGGATCCATTCTGACTAGTCGGAAGAAGATATTTCCCGGAAGTAGCGATTACATTCTACGTCCCTGTTTTTTAGCACACAACAGTACTGTAATATGGTTTTAATCGTATCCTTCGTTACCTGCCATAGGACTGGTTGAAGAATACCTACGTCTATGCGATTTTGAGGCAAATGGGATACTCCTGTACGCGTGTTTATCAGCTTATATGTATAGAGTATCGTTAAGTATTCTTATTAGTTTGTACATACTTCGGATGCCCTTGTATCTCTCACTGTATACGATGATATTGTTTATTATGAGATTACCGTTTATGAAGTATACCCCGTGTAAATCCTGTAAATAATTCCACGCCAGTAAATCAAGATTCTCCCGTAAACACGCGTGTGAGACCTCTAACATACCAGGATTATTATTGAACGTCAATGTTTCGAAGAAAGTCGGTTCCACGTCCTTGATTATCTTCGACATCTGCCTCAAGGTAAAGCGTCGTGCTGTAGTTCCCGCGAAAACTGATAATCTTTTCTTACTCGTTATTCTCATTAAGTTTTAATGGTTCATATAGAATATAGGTCGACTCCGATTGTATTGTAGGTCGGTTCCGATAAGTATATCGATCATTGACTTAATTATAATTCCTACCGTTTCAGTAGCGCTGGTATCTTATTCTGTACTGAACCGATAATTTCGCATGTGACATGAAAATGGTATGGGGCATCAGATGACCTCAAAAATGTGTGATACGAGAAAGCATTGATTGTCACGTTTATTTTGTTCCTTGTCGGTGCTAATAGCATAGAGATATGTACATATGTATACATATATACATGTTTCAATCTCAATCTTTTTAAAGTTTAGTAGGTACATCTGACAATGCGATTGAGCCATTATGATCTATGTAAAGAAATATAAAAGGTGCAAGTAAAAATAAAAGTCAATTTAGGAAACTCTGAAAAGATTAAAATTTAAATGAAACACAGGTATTTACAAGCGTATTACATTATAGCCTCGCACACATTTAATAACACATTGTATTCACATTGTATCGCACACATTGTATTTGTCACGTCGAAGACACAAAAAGTTCGCGTCGTTTGAATTATTGGTAAGCAAGGTGAGAAAATCGAATTTTTTATATTTGATGATTTATTTTATCACATAAATCCAACAGAGTAATAGTTCAGAATGTCGCAATGAAAGTGTGTCGGACGCTGATTTGGGAGGGTTTAGATACTAGAGCTTTGTCTCTCTGGAGGAGTTATCACCTGAGAAACTATTTCGTTATTGTTTCGATAACTGTGGCATGCAGGATGCTTATAAAACCTGGTCGTCCTGTTGTAACATATTCAACCGCTTCGCGGAGAGACGCGTTCGCGACACAACACGTCAACGAGAGTCGTAAATTCTTGTTACGATAAGTCAATCGACGCCACAAAATCAGTTGGTCCCCTAATCGTTTAAGATTATAGGAGTGGTTGATAAATTATAACACAGAATTAACAACAACGAACATTTTATTAACACTTTGAATAAATGAATAATGTGTGATGAACTCGTGATACTTGTTGCTTGATGATACACTGACGATATACTGAATGACTGACTAACTCTGACTGATACATAGATTGTACATTGACTGATTGACTACTCTGAATGAATGACACTGAGAGACTATTTTGACTAAAAACTATCCCCCTATCTTCTGCGAGAGCGGTATTTATAAGAACGAGTGGATGGGTGCTGACCGCCCCCTCCCCTCACCAGTGGTCGTCGAATATGGAAAACCCAGCCTTTTTCAGGGTTCCCCCAATTGGCAATAACCCTAAGGGTTGTCTTGATTTTATAGAGTTTGTTGCAATTAGGGACTTCGATCGTCAAACATGCTAATTTTTATGACGATTCCTTAGGATAATTGCGGTTCAATATGTTTATACAGCTGTTAGTTGGTCGACTGCGGCCGATCGAACAAAGGATGTGCCAAGGCCCATGATACCGTTACGGAACGTAACACCATTGTCTTAGAAATTGTTTCTAGGTCGGTGTCACGTCGAAGACACACAATTTCACAAGTTTCGAATCTTTGGTAATTATGATACAGAAAACTTGAACTTTTTTTAGGTTTTGTTTATTTTAATATAAGAGGTGAGTAGAGTGATCGGTTAGATAGTTGTAACTAAACTGTATGGGATGTTGATTCGGAGATGTTTAAATACCGGGATTGTGTCCCTCTGGAGGGGTTGTCGCCTGAGAGGCAGCCAGAATGTTTATGACACGGACGCTTGTTTGGGAATTTTTAACTACCTAATTTCCTGGAGAGGCTATCACTTGGGAAAACGATATGTAAGATGAATCGGGACCGTATGGTTTGCAAACGTTGGACCAGTCTCGGGTTTCGAGCCTCGTGACATCGGAACTAGATTCGGGTTAGGTTTGAGTACAAATTAGGTTGCGAATTTTTATTCAGTTATGATAAATACAAATATACAAAATGTGCAAAATATGCTATGTATTAAAAAATGTGCGGAATGTGCGAAGTATTTTATAAAAATATGATTTTGCACAAATATCTGCAATCTAAATCTTTTTATGCATTATAACAGCTTATTTCGCCATAAAATATAAAAAAGTACAAACATACAAAAATAATTACAAATCCAGAATTACTATGCAGTGAGTAGAACATCTCAGCTGGTGACCTAACTCCATCGTATCCTTATGAATTTTGATTGTCATAGTTAAATAGAGCATATCTTTCTCATTTTCGATTAACCAATATGTATATGTTTTATTCACAGCTTCCGATAGAATTCCAAAATAGTTTACTTAAAATAAATATTTCGCTGCGTAATACCGAATAAAAATAATCGAATACATGGCCTTATATATTTTTCAATTAATTTGTAAGCTGTTATCGTACCTTTATTGCATTTTAATTTCCAGAATGCAATAACATCGCACTAGAATACCCGTGAATTGTTAATTTGAAAATCATACTTAAATAAATTACTGCTTATACTTTTAAACAAATGTAAATAATCGAATAAAAAATAAATCTTTTTTTCCATTTCTAATAAGAATTTTCAGTATTAATTCGTCGTTCTGTCATGTTCTGATTACTTACTTCTTGATCGGAAACAACAGCTCTCAAATTTATACTGTATAAAAGACCTAAAATAATGTTTAGTACCTCTGATAATTGATTAGTTTGAATTTAATTCTTTGATATAAAGAATAATATTCTTTATGAATAAATATCAATTGCACCGAGCCAGTGAGAATGATTGTGCAGGACCGGATCTTCCCGGAGAGAGTAAAGTGCAGTGTAGCGTTAAACAAAATCGCTGTTCATTCATCGAATAACTATTAATCGATTAACAATAAAAAATTACATCGATATAAACATTAGAACGAAATTGCAAATTTTACGCGTGATTGTTTTTTTCGTACATCACTAATGTTACCTGAAGAAAGCTTCTCACCTACTCTTTTCAATATTTTGCACTTTGCCAGTAATTACGAGACAGGAATATTCGGCGTTTTCTTCTCTCGTTTCAATTTACACTCTAGTTCTTGAATTTCTTTTTGCTCTTTTATTTTTTGGAACATTAATATGATTTTTAAATGCATCATTATCATTATTTGAATACAAACAAGAAATACAATTCGTCTTTAATCTCTTAAAAGCATGAAAATTATCTGTCGGGAAACACTTACTACAAATATATTTATTTTTTACTTCAATGCTTGGTATTTCAACCTAACCATCTAGTTCAGAATTTACTATCTACATCACGAATCAGTCATCACTATTACTAGGAAACGAGTGAAAACTATAACCATCCATATTGCGATTAGAAGAATCGCGATTATAATACGAATATTCCTTATAATGTATTCTTTCATCTTTTTATGTTCATCGCATCTGAAACTAAATTATATTAACTACCAACCACAGTGAAATAAAGCGAAAAAGGAGAAAGAAATTAGTTATTTAATTATAAACAAATTAATTAACAAATTGTAAGGAAACTAATTCAAAGCTACCAGAAAATTACTTTCAAAGAGAGAAAATTATTTTAGGCGACTTAATCTATATTCTGTATCTGTTATCCCGCCAAATGCTCTTAGATTGTCACTTATTTCACAGATATTTATCATTTTAAAGTGGATATTGTTCATGTAACTCGTCATGGAATTTATTGTTTTTACCACAGTAAACACTGTTGAGATAAATCTCATGTTGGTATGATCAGTAGTTTCTGCATTCCAGAGTTGGTGCAACTGGTGTGCATTCTCTTGTTTTTTACTCTAATCGCCATATTTAGTCTTAATGTATATCCGGTGTTGTATGTATCGTGCGAGGTGTTGAAATATAAAAGCTACAAAACTCTCAGTGAATCAAATAAACATTTATATCAAACCCTATAATCTAACAGATTATGGGCCCAGGACGGTGAACTGTACCGTTAGAGACGTTTATTTGACGAGTTTTGTTGTTCGTTCTTTTTTATTTCTTTGTGAATAATTAAGAAATGGCCGACCAGGAGAACATGTTCAGTGCGGATAAGGACCCGAACCTAATACTCAACAAGGGTAATTACGAGTATTGGAAGGCGATGGCACAGGTTTCTATGGTCTTTCTGGGCTGCTGGGAGGCGGTGGTTCCAGGTTTCAATGCAGCGGAAATAACAAGACCTGAATGTGCTAAACTAAACAATAAGGCAAAGGCATACATTTTCCTTCGCCTCGAGTACCTCACGGACATTGGAAGTCTACAAACAGCAAAGGAGTGCTGGGAAGCGCTGGAAGATATCCACGGGTGATCCACATCGATGTATGTTGCCATGCGCGTACGGAAATTGGGCGCCCTCGAGAAGACTCCGGAGGTGGACATTTTCAGCTACTGCGGAAGGATTCAAGCTTTGTGTAACAGGTTGGCTAAGGCCGGGTTTGAATTTGGAAATCATATTGTGGCATGTTTTATGTTGGCCGGACTTACGAAAGATCCAGACTATTCGACGTACGTCAAAGTAACGAAAGCCGACAAGAGCTTGACCATGAGGGTGGTGAAAACCGAACTTCTACTTGAGGAAAGAAGAATCGAAGCGGCTGCGGTCACGGAGGCGTCCGGGCAAGTGAGTGCGTTGAATGCCAGAGGGCAATGGGGACACAGCTCGCACCAAAACAAAAATGGCGCCAAGCCGAAGGGCAGGAACACATGTAATCAAAAATGTTATAAATGTGGAAAAATGGGCCACATTTCGTATCAATGTCCAGGTGAAAGAGGAGATGAAGAGAAGAAAAACAAGGAGAACGAGAGGAAGAAAGCAGAAGACCAGCCAAGATTCAAGGGTTCCATCACAACATTAGCTATGTCTTCCGTAAGATGTCTGGAAAGAGATAAAACCAGTTATCTCGATTCATACGCCTCAAATCATATGACGCCAGACAGATACCGCTTTGTGGACTTTGTACTTACAATTCGACATATCAGAATTGGTAAAGGTGGAGAGTGACGTGTATTATTTGGGGACTATCCCCGACGAAAGGTGTGTTGCGAACGTCTCTGTGAACAATGATAAGGGTGAAGTTGACAACACTGAAGTCATCGAGGCAAAGGCGTTTAGGAGTGTTGTATCATGGCATGAGAGATTGGGCCATTTAAATGAAAGTGCAATGAGCAAAATACCTGTGCAGGAAGTGAAGGAGGACTCAAAGAAATGTGGTGAACTGTGTGGGGTTTGTGTGAAAGGTAAAATGACAAAAGTGCCATTCCCAAGAACAGCTCATCATAATTGTAAACGTTCTCTAGAAATTGTTCACAGTGATGTCAGTGGGAGGACTCAGTGAAAGTCATTAGGTGGTGGAAGCTACTTTGTGACCTTCATTGATGATTTCTCTCGTTTCATGCACGTTAGGATTATTAGTAGGAAAAGCGAGGTATTTAAGTGCTTCAAGGAATACCAGGCGGAAGTGGAAGCTTTACATCAATGCAGCATAAGTGCCCTCCAAACCAACAATGGTGGGGAGTACACTGGGACAAGTTTCGAGAGTTACCTAAAAGAGAAGAGTATTTTGCACAGGAAGACTGTCCCTAGGAATCCTGAACAAAATGGTATCTCAGAACGTGCAAACAGGACCCTGGTTGAGATGTCTAGGTGCTTGCTCATCCAGTCAGGGCTTCCTGACTGTCTGTGGGGGGAAGCTATCGTTGATAGCGGTGTTGCCGCGTGTCATATAAGAAATTTGTGTCCATCCACTGCAATCGGAGACAGAATTCCATTGGAATTATGGAGAGGCGAGAGATGCGATATCCAAGGGGAGGTTAACAAATTAAGAGTGTTTGGGTGTAAAGTCTAGTACCTGATCAGTCCAAGTGAAAAGAAGTTTGACAACAGAGCAGACGAAGGAACTTTTGTAGGCTATGACCGACAATTTACGGGATATAGAATCTACCTACCCAAGACTAGGAAGATAATAATATCGTGTCATGTTCGATTTGAAGAAAATGTATTTCCCTATAAGAAGGTTAATAGAAACATAAGCAGTATCAAAAAAAGACTCTCTGAGTGGATATGGAGTGTTGAAGACTCTGGACCTGGAAAGGAAATTGAGATTGATGATTTTGAAATCCAAAGTGATGGTGAAGGTGATGAGGGAGAAGGTGATTTCTTTGTGAACAATTTAATCAGTGAGAATAATCAAGAAGTACCGGAGAGTTCTGTGATTGTACCTGTTGTGCCTAGAAGATCAGCCAGACTACAAAAACCAAAGATTTGCAATAGTTGTGCATATGCCGCAGTGACTTGTGATAGCAAAAACATGTGTGCGTCTGTTGATGTGTACGAAGCACTGAGGGGACCCGACGCTAAAAACTGGACAGCGGCAGTGTTGAATGAGTTAAACAATCTTATAAAGAAGGAAGTGTGGGACATAGTGCAAAGACCTGTAAATACAAATGTCATCGACTGTAAATGGGTTCTTATCGCCAAACGGGACTCCGATAACTATAAGGCTAGACTTGTAGCTCGGGGGTTCAGGCAGAGACCAGGAATAGACTTTAGTAAAGCGTAGAACACTGAGAATTTTATTAGCCCTGTATGCTGAGAATGAGTTGAGGTATGAACACATCGACGTGGAGTGTGCATACCTCGACAGTCCTCTGGATGAAGACATATATGGAACAACCTGAATTATTCGAAATTCTAGGAAAGGACAGGGCTCAGTATGTATATAAATC
This sequence comes from Bombus superbus, assembly GCA_014737385.1. Lineage (NCBI taxonomy): Eukaryota > Metazoa > Arthropoda > Insecta > Hymenoptera > Apidae > Bombus > Bombus superbus. Next base: position 924,095 of record JACXIK010000009.1, read on the forward strand.
GAAGAAAACTTTGTATGGGCTGAAACAAACCGGAAGAATGTCGTTCAGGCATATTGCTAATATCCTGAAAAGTATGAATCTGAACTCATGTGTGAGTGATCCGTGTGTGTATGTGACTAAAATCAAGGATCTGATTGTAGCGGTGTATGTGGATGATATTCTTGTATTTGGAACGAGTGCGACAATAAATAGTTTTAAGGTTAACATTAGGAGAAGGTTGGATGTTAGAATGTTAGGTACCGACGCACAATTTTTGTCAGTTCGTCTGAGTAAGCCAAATAGTACCACCGTCATGTTTGACCAGTCAATGCAAATAACTCAAATGTTGGATTTATTTAAAATTACTAGTGATACTGGAGTGTCAACACCACTGGCTAAAGAATGTGAAGCAGGTTTTGATATAGAGCGTGACGAACTTTTTGACAAGAAATTTTCGAACAAGCTGTTGGATACATAATGCTACCGTAAGTCGTCCTGATGTAGCGTGCGCAATAGGGAAACTAAGTCAGAAATGTGCAAACTCTACTGTGTCCGACTGAAAGGCAGCGAAGCGCGTATTTAGGTATCTACTAAAAACTGAGGACTTAAAGCTGATATACCAAAGAACAGGACAACCATTGAAAGTATTTTGCAACTCCGACTTTGCAGGGTGCTCAGTGGACAGAAAATTAAGAAGTGGGTATGTCTTTATACTAGCTGATGGTGCGGTATCTTAGTTATCCAAGAAACAACCCATCATTTCACAGTCGACGTGCGAAGCAAAATTCGTAGCAATGCAGGAGGTAGCGAGGGAGACTGTGTGGATGTCTTGGCTGTTGAAAGAGTTGGGCCAATCGTCATATTGTCCTCGGCCGTGCGAAATTCTATGTGGTAATCTTGGAGCCATTTCATGGTCCAAGGATGAGGTAGTCGCTGAAAGTTCCAAACACGTTCAAGTCCGATATTTTTATGTTAAAAACTGCGTGGTAAACAGTATTTTAAATTACATTTACGTGCCGAGTTCTGAAAACGTTGCGGAATACATCTTATTACAAATTGACAACACGACATATTTCGCATCTCTCGGTTGTAACGGTTGTAACACACCCCACAATGAAATTGTTAAAAATTGACCCTTTTTATCCGAAATTTGGAATATAGCATTGTTAATAAACAGTAGAACATCGATGTGGCTTAATTTCATTGTTCCTCAGATTCTTAATTAAAAAATAAATATCAAACCTCGGCATTTGTTAAACGCTTTTTCTTATAAAGATATTATTATCTAAACACGCACTTTATACATTGCTAAATGCATCTTAAAATACGTAGTAAATTCATAATATTAGAACCAATGAAGCGGGTTAAAGAAAATATTGCAAAACATTGTCTTCTAAACCGATAATGATATGAACATCGATTTCTCTTGAACAAAAAGGAATTATAATCTTAATATATGTTCATTTTTGTTGATATGTTACTGGTAACGGAATTTACTCCTCTTTTTCAGCCAAGATTTTTATAATAAAAGCTTCTCCATATTATTAAAAGATGATATTCATTGTGCTGAATTATTTACTGATAATAGGATGCGCAAAGATGTGAAGATGGAGAAAGCATTGGACAGGTACTAAAATAATACGAATTTACTATTCGTTCTCTTTGAGTAATTCATTCAGTATAATTATTGATATCCGAATCTTAACTTGCCTTACCGAACAATAATAACGCAAAGAAAGTTCTGGCACTAGATAAGTGATGGAAATAATCATTGGTTTTTGATATACCAATACATTTAGTAGATCCTTTTGCATTTCTAAAGTCTGTTCATACCAAGTTATGTCATACACACTCCGTGATACGTTTGCACTCTAGATATCATGGAAGATTGACTGAGTTTAGGAAAATATAATCCATACAATACATATAGTCAGTCACGGAAGTCTACATATACCTATCGAATTTTGTACATCTGACTTACTAAAAAAACTAAAAATACGCTTTGTCACAAAATTATTCGTACTTAGCTATTAATACAATTTATTATTAACATATTTTTAAAAAGAATTTTAGAAGCCAAAACATTTAACTCATAGAAATTTTGGATTAAATCTACATTAGAAATCATAAAATCTTTAGCTTTTTCAATGTCAAAGGAGACAGCGGTACATTATGGATGTTTATGTTAGGGATCTATTGGATCTACAAGATACTAGTATAATATTAAGCCTATTTTTATTATTACATGTAAATATAACAGATGTATGTAATTTTGCAACATTGTATTTTATAGGATTTTTATTTGTTTTTTCTTAATAAAGTTTAAAATAAAATAAGTTTTAATCTGTTAAAAAATTCATAAACAACGTTTTTAGTATAATATTTTATATTTAAGATGTATATGTAAACTTTTGTGATTGACTGTATAAATGATATTATAGAACATGATTTACCATATCCTTCATGTGATCAGCTGGCCACGCGTACATATAAACTTCCGTGAGTACAGTGAGGCATGCGGCCATGAACTGCACTTTCACAATTAATGGTGGGTTCTGCTTGTAAATTACGTTATAAATTAGCTATGTTATATGTTTAATATCGTAAGCATGACTTACCATGAATACTATAATACAAGACAAAGTTATAGTAAATGTTGTTACTATTGTAGTATAAAGTATTAGTAAACGAAAAGAACTGATCACTTCGTTTGCATATCTATAATAAAAATCCGTTTACGATGAATGCAAATGTACTATTTAGCCCATACGTTGTGGAAAATATTACACTTACCTCCTTAAAAGTAATTGTTTCTTTATACAAGTGATCACCATATCAATATTTGAACTTTTTTTGAATTCCATGGCTAAACATTCGAATCTTGCAGCCGTAAACCAAAGTAAAAGCGCACCAGATATGCATAGACATATATTTGCAGCGCATTGACAGCAAACAAAAGATTGATGCAAATATATCATAGCATTTACAGGCGTATAATTAACGCTAAATGGATATTCTGCATCTAATGGAAAAGAAGTTGACAAGATTACTGGTCCTAACAAAAAGATAGTTACAGTCACGTATGCGAATAACATGCAACTTCCGTAAAGGATGCTACATTTCGCAATATACTTGCAGAAAATTTCTCTTTCGTATTGTTGCGCCTCTTTGACATAGGTCACCATTTCTCCGATTACACGCTGTAACCCATAATGAAAATATATACTCGTGTAGTGACGGACATCAGAATCCGTACAGGACAGGACATAACAAGGATCGGTCCGATAAAAAGAATAACATGGAAATGCCTTCGTAATTCCTTACGAAAATATAAGAAAAAAATATAGAATAAAATTTTTTTATTCTTGACTTAAGTTTCGAGAGAATCAAGTTTGAAAATCTGTATCCCCATTAAAAATTCCCATCATCTCTACACATAGCTGTTATCATATACGAAGTTACGGTTCTTCGAGCGGCGTATAACGCGTGTCGTGTTTGTAAACAATGTTCTATGCCACACTGAGAAGCTTCTGGATTGAAAAAAAACCTATAAATGAAAAAAATTCTATTTTATCAAGTACAGAATCGTTGAAACTGTTATCCTCTTTGTCGGATGCATAGCTGTGCCTGTCTAATTGTCGCAGCATGAACCTTTGACAACGTATTTCGTTCACAATTCCTCGAATGCGTAATTAATTGCTTATAGTAACTGATCCCCACTTTCGATATCTGCGCTATACATTTTTTCTGTAATGTGTCTTCACAAATAAAAGTCTAGGTGTGTTAGATTTGAGAACTTTGAAGACCAGGCGATTGTTTCTTCATCGCCTATTCAACAACGATAATTATCATTTCGAAAAATTTTTAGTACATTGATAAAGTGTGCATTAAAGCACTGTCATGCTCGAAGATCAGTCGTTGAATGCGGTAAGGCACATCGTTTAACAATTTTGACAAGTCCTCACGAAGAAAATTTAAGTAAATCTATTCCATTAGAGTATACGGTAAAAAGTACTGTTCGATTATATGTGATTACTGACTATTCCAGCCCATACGTTAATACTAAACCTTCTCTGAAAATGAATTTCTTGTGTTTCATAAAGATTTGTGGAGGGCCATAAATTTGTATTGTATGCAGAATTGTACATGTGCGCATATGTAATTTGTCCATAAAATGTATGACATAAATTGTGGATTACTGTTATGTTGTTCAAATAAACAAATGCAAAAATTCCATTCGTGACGTCATCACTCATGCATGCACAATGCATGTACTCGTGTTACATGATACAGGTGCATTCTACTATCACGTAATATGCGACGAATGGTCTTCTCACTGACAATGAAGTTACACTAATTGAAAAATTGTTGTCAATATTTTCTAAACTATTGTCTTCGATAACTGTTCGTCGACACACACAACCGCAATCTCGACGTCAGGATACGAAAGATCCATGTTCTATACAACTTCGTTATACTCTTTCAATAGTTCCTCTATCCACGTTGATTAGAATATCGCTTTCTGTAGTAGCGAACAGTAGCTGATAAATTACCATTACCGGTTCTCAAAGCCCAGATTACATTGGCGCATTGTATCTAATTGTGTAACCCATCATCATGTATTTCAACAAAAACTGATTGTTCAATATAGGATACGCGCTATATGTCGTTTAACGGATCGTAACTTTACCATAACAGCGCGGGAGCGCATTTTCAAACTCGATTTTCTTGAAAATTAAGTCGAGAATAAAACAAATTTATTTTATGTCTTTTTCTGATCTTTTCATAAGCTTCTACATGTCATTCCGTCAGACTGTGTATTAAAGAAAATATAGATTTAGAATTTTCGACCAATATCTTTCAATTAACTTAAATATTAAAAATACAACAGCAAATAACTTTAATGACATTTTTTAGGAACACAAACTTACGAATAATTACTTATTTACTTTTGTAAATCTTCTAAAATGGTCTTAAGGCCAGGAAAAACAAGTCTATATGGAAAAATATAATACGATCTAAGCGATGAAGAATACAGTATTCCTCAAATCAAGCATATTGTGGTAAATTTTTAAATGGCAATAACCAATAAAGGGATCCTCAAATGCAATTTTTGGATTGTTCATTTTATGCTACACTAGTTGCTCGTCCACGGCATCGTCCGCACAGTATTTATTTTTTAGACAATATATGTTTATTACCTTCTATTTGAGCAACATTTAGGAATTAAATTTCGAAAACCCCTCAAATACATGTTTATTTATTTCTGATGATGAGTTCATACATCGAATTTCACGACCTCAACTTTAGGAATGCATGGGATATGGGTATCCTTAAAAAAAAAGTTACCCCGTTTTATCTTTTTAGGACCCGTATTTCCAAAAATCTTTTCTCGTCTCATGTCTACATCATAGAAAAACTCTTCAAATCTCACTTTTCTAGGTACAGCGATTTAGACTGGACTTTCATGAGTGAATCAGAACCTTTTGTATTTTACATATATTTATAGAGAATAGATTACAGCGTGCATAAAATTATTCTTTAAATTTCACATCATTCGTTATAAAACACGCTCTAATTAGTTGATATCTTTTAGTTTCATTTTCTGGTTTATATCAATCTATTTCTATACATTAATTAATTAACGATTCGTCTTATATACTTACTTACATTAGTATTCAGATACTGCACTATCTTTATATCTGTCGCTTTCTGTATGAGAGGTTCATCTAAATATCATGTTGTGTATTCTATGAAAATACAAATCGTTTTACAATGCAACTGTTCTTATGTTTAGAAACAGTTCGAACTGCGAAATAAATTTATTTTAAATTTATTTTGAATAATTATTTTGTATAATTAACGTCAAAAGAAATTATTACCAATGTTTTTATAATGTGTATACCAAGAAATTTAAAATGTCACAGAAAGGCAAAAATTCTCATTTTAATAAAAGAGACAACTTGTTATTTATCACAAAGAAAAATATAAAAGTTATCGTGAAATAGTACAATCATTAGTATTAATTGTAGTAGATATTATTGGAAGATATGAAGAACAATGAGTCAAATTTAAAAGATAAAGAGGACAACCTCCTTTTTGTTCAAAATCTATTAAAGGTTATTGTTAGGGGCAAATGGTTTACATATTTTCAAGCTATAATAAATTACTAATATTCTCGTAAAATAAGCAACACGATATTTAAATCATCCTTTCCTACAAAAAGCAACAAATTGGAGACAGTGCTCTAAAGACTAATGTGAATAACTGTATGTGTATAAGTTTAATCTTTGAGCAATATATTTTTAGTAAATTCAAATCAGAAAAAACATTTCTAATAATATACAAATAAAGTTAGTTAATTTAATGCATTTTTCACTATGTAAGATGTCCACCTATCTGTTTATTTCGCTTAGTTTTTATGATAATAAGGGCAAGAACCACCAACCCCAAAGGTAAGGAACTACATAAAACAATAGTGTCAAATATGATCAAATCAGTACAAGCAAACCTACCTATTGGACAATTGACCCTCGAAAAATATCAGATTTGCTTACCTATTTTATAGATATCTTTTAAAGGTATAAAAATATTTATCAGTAAAGGTATCTCGCTGAACAAATCGCAGAAAAAAGAAATGTCAGAAAAAAAATGGCAAAACTCGAAGTATTTAGAAGGTAAGATGTTGGGCTACAAGTGTAAAACAATTTAAAGGGCGATTCTTCAAACCAAAATAGGATGAAAATCAAGAATAAAAGAATTACGTTTTCGGCTTCGTTTTCGGCAATCCACAGATACAAAGTTATACTATAATGATCGCGACATATAATTTCATAGTCATTGAATTTTAAAGATTGTCTTTTTCTTTTTCTATTTTCATGCTCAGTACTATTTCTTGTTCCACCTTCATTCAAATATTTCTTTTATTCTTTTACACTACCATGTTCTTCTTCGTTGTGTTCCCACAAACAACAAGAAGACGCTGGGATTTACAGACAACCAAACGGGAGGCAGCTAGTCAAAAGCGGAGAAGACATATTGCGATAAAAATAGACTTTCATTTTAGATGAGCCAGAACGGATTTGTTTCAGTAAAGAAATCGAAAACCTCACTACTCCTTCAACACAGACTCTTCGGGAAATGGCGCTAAGACATTTTACGAAATGGAAACGCCATTAAAATAACTTGAAAATTTTGAAGATTTGAAGAACTTAGAGATTTCAGGCGTTAAGAACTATCACGGTAATGAAAGGAGAAGACGATTCACGAAATAAGGATTTCATACAGATAGTCTGTGGAGCACGTGCGCTGTTCGCAACCCGATGTCTTATTGGAACTCGTCGTTACTGAGAAGATTGAGGGATAAGCCGAAAGAAATACCTGGTACATTTGAATTGATAAGTATGAAGATTTGTACGCTGCATTACGACAACTCATTGCGCCGTCATCATCAGTGAATAGTCGTGGGGTAGCTTTGAAACGAGCTAGGAAAATGAAACGTAAGAATGTACAACGTGGAATTTCGTCAAAAATTAAATAAATGAAGCGGAGCGCTTCCAACATTTTTTGCAGTGTAAAGTTACAAAGGGCATCCCTACTGATTGATATTCCTATTGTAAACCTCTGTTTGTGAGCAATGTGTAAGCTGTCCTAAACGGAGTTCACAAAAATTTCGCCATGCAAGTCCTAAACCGTAATTGCGACTGTTTCGAAACTATTTGAAAGTGTTCGACCCGCAAGCGAATTTTCCTGAACATTTCTAAAGAATAATACACTTCAATAATTATACAGGAGAAAAGTATATTCGGTAATATGATGTACAAGACATTATTCCTGTATATACAGGCTGTCCCATTTTATTGTATAAATCTAGTTATCTCCCAGAATTGTCTCTTGATCCAAAAATGTTTCAAATTTGTTCTAGTGGGAGTAATGTCGGGCATTATCAAATATATAATGTTTTCACGTAAATAATTCTAATTATTTATCGACCATTCAACAAATTTATTCTTACACAAATATAACGTTTCAATCAGAGATTGCCATAAATTACAATATGAAATTTTTAATTTTTTTGAGCTGTGATGAATACTCGGAAAGTTGTTCGAGTAGTAAGTAACTTTAAATACAAGTGTGAAGTGCAATTTGTCTATTGAAAAATGACTACATTAATTTCACAACTTTTTCATTGTACAAAATAAAACAAGTGCGACAAATTAAAAAATTAGTTATTTATATATTATCATTTATTTTCCAATTAAACCCGAATAAGAAATAAAATTTCATTTACGAAAGGAAATAATAAAGCAATTATTTTTGGCATTCATAATTCTTATCCACAATTAAAATATTATTTTTATTTGCTATTTAACAGGTAAATAAAATTTTGCTCAAGATTGATTGCAAAAGAAGAGAAATTTAGTGTATGTAATTGGTTTTTTTACAGACGGTCGCATGAAGGATATACAGAAATCATCATTATTTTATTTAACGGAATTATCAAATAGCACAAACAATTTTTGTTGCATTGTTATTTTTCGGGATAGATAAGTGTAGTTCAGTTTTTAAGTGTAATTACATATTGCTTTCGCATCATTTGATCGTGCGCCTCAAGATGAGTTCATCAATCTTTCATGTATTCCAATTAATTTTTGAGATATCGAGCTTATAAATTTACTCATCGCACCTGAAATGCTATACATTGCCTCTTAAGAGGGATACTTGTTTATGTCTATATTATATTTGTTGTTTTTACTCAGAAAGGAGAACAGGAAGATAACTATAATGAGTTGCTGATATAGACTCTTCGTATTTATTTCAAGGGACAATATTTAACAAATGGCATTTCCTAGGAGCATTGCTCCTTATTTCAGCAGCGTTTTTTCGTAAAAACCAATACATTTAAACGTTCCGTGCCTGGATAGTTAATTGAAATTGATACACGGAAGGTATACATGAAAGGTTAGTGAATTCATCTTGGAGAGTACTATCGAATCGTGTGAAGAAAAATATACAGTTTCATTTAAAATACATTCTTTTCTTTCATATCTCGAGAAATAATAATGTAAAAATGTCGTTTTTGTATTTGTAATACATCAGGAAGTAAAGGACTGTCCATAGTTACCGGGGACACCTGTAATGTGTAAAAAAAATATATCCTATGTATATATTGCAATTATTACATTTAATGTGTATTTAAAAAGCATATTCTATGCATATATTACGGAAATAAGACATTTATTTCTAAAATAATAAAAATTGGTTTCTCCAAAGACAGAATACAGAATGGTATCCTTTTAATTGAAGTTTTCATACTTTCATACCTCGTTCTACACTCCTTAATATCACATCATAAATCAGAAACCAGTATAACCAACTTTTAAAGTGATTCAACTGATACTAAATTTCCAGAATAAGAAACATATAATTTTTTCATATTTTTATTACATCATTACGAAGCAGCTTCAATCGGATTATTGAGATTCGTATGACAAAAATGATACTAAATATGACTATATTTGTATTAACTTCTATATTAATTTTGAGGAATAAGAAATTACTTGATTTTACCCGTTCTATATCACACAAACTGTCTACTTCCTTCTCTTACTCATAATGTTTGCCTGGTACTCAGAAATTTACCTTTTCGGACACCATTGTGTTTGTTGAAATTAGAGGCCTTTTATAACCAGTGTTCGTAAAAATTTTACCAAATGCACAAGAACACTATTCGCGTACACGTTCTTGAACATGTTCAACTAGTGGATACATACCTTAAGGAATACACGCAAAATCAGTGTTTTCGTAAAAATTTTCCCCGCGGGTAGTCCGGAAAAATCCCACCAACGGTGAATGCAGTCCAAAATGACCAGAAGCTGAATAATTTAGAAGTGACGACAGAATATCCAATATACTAAGAGGAGGAGACTACAATATATCGAAGCACATTTGGGAGAAATGCGAAGCAGAGGAAGACTAATACTAGACACCGGAGCAGGAACAAATCTCATCCAGGAGTCGATTCTTGAACCTGACGCAAAACGAACAAGTAAGACACAATTATTTCTTATGGGAAATGATGGATATACCTCATTAGACACAAAGCATTTAAATCTTTAGGATAGCCACACGAATTTAGATTGTACCCGTCGATTTTCCTTCATAAGAATATGGAATAATTAGACAATCGTATCTTTTAAAATATCGTTACAATATCGATGGCGAGACTCTGACATTGAACGATTTTAGTATTCCTCTTATTATTAGAAACAAAATTTAGTTGTCCGCGAATATTGTTTCCACCGCGACAATTATGTTGAAGTAACTAACCGATTTCTATAAATTTCTCCAATGACACATCCCGAGTGTTAACAGTCGGCCTACGACAAACACAAATTGACGAAATATCAATAACACAACGGTTAAAATTATTGCAACAAAATATCTGCACGAACTACATAAAACAGCGATGCTGAGAAAATATAGAATATAGGGTTGTTTTATCCCTACTTAATAGATGTTTATTTCACTTAAAGAAAGAGAACTATAGCTATTTAATTAGAACTTAGTATAGCAACGTGATACAATCAAAAGCAACTAAAATGATCGTTCACAACTCAACTCACAACTTACAACTTACGACTTACAAATTACAACTTATCACTAAATTACAACGTACCACTTAAAACTTCACGACAGCTCATAGCGATTTGACAACACTTGAGTCACAACCACTACACTACTCCTGCGTAAGCGCTACACCACAACTCCCGAGTAATCATTACACTACAACTCCCGAGTAATAACCACTGCCACGGCTCACTAACGGCTATCTTTTATATAATGGTTTTGTATAACTCTCACGCACTTGTGTTTTACAGCTCTTGACCTAAGATGATCAAGTACACCTTTTTTAATTACTCCATGTCCTAAAGGGCCATGGGTATATGACTCATCGGGATTTCCATCTTTCCCGACCTGTCAGTGCTTTTATTGTTTTCTACCTGTCGAGATTTTCTTGATACTACAAGAATATAACATAGAAAATAATTTTCGTCCACAGTGATATCTTTATGTTATAAGGCGATCCATCGATCCGAATATCTCATTATCGAATCATGAAATTAATTTACACAGAAAAGAATATTAATGTGAAAGCGTATCGATCTCGAGAAAGCCTCTGTGACGAACTCGAAAGGCAGATTTCAAATCCACCATACGATTCTCCACTTTGGGTAGTCCCAAAGAAACATGATGCCTGAAGCAAACAAAAATATCATGTCGACTTTCGAGAATTAAACTAAAAAATCAGGATGTATATCCACTATCAATTATAGAAGACATCGTCGATAATATTGGAAATGCAAAATTCTATTCCGCACCTGATCTGAATTCAGACTTCCATAAAGTACCCATGCATTCTGAACCTAGAAAATTTACTGTTCTTCTCACACCTGATGGTTACTTACAATATAAACGCATGCCTTTTAGTGATGGATCGCGCACTGAAAGATCTCATAGGCAATCATTGGTCAGTTTACCTCAACTACGTTATTATCTTATACGATTGAGGCGGAAGTATTGAACAATATAATTATAATCTTTGGTTTTTCAACAATTTCGCGACCTAAAACGGATTGAAAATCCAACTCGATAAACGTGAATATCTTAGACTTAAGTTAGGATATTTCGAACATGTTATGATCGTGGAGGCTGTTAAACACAAACATTTTAACGAACTTACAAATTAGACTGAAATACGTTCCTTTCTATGCGCAGCCGATTGTTACAGAAAAATTATTCGAAGTTTTGCAAAAATCGCGATAGCCGTAACTGATTTAAAAGAGAAAAACAAATCTTTCGTCTAGACAGATCACGAACAAGCAATCTTTGATACCCTGAAATTAGTCGGTTTTAAAGTATTGCAGATATAATCACTTCTTGATGTACAGATAATGTAAAAATGTGAATGAGATGGAGTGACGTTCAGTAGTGCAGATACTCAGGAGTGGGGATGCGTGCGAAGAGTATCCAAAAAACTATAAATGATCGTATGAGAAATGTCTGACACAGTTTAATATCTTTTCCTTTTTTCTATTCTTTTCTATACATTCCATTTTTCTCTGACAATTGATGCAGCAACAACGAACTTGGTGCAATACTTTCACAAGATGGACATTTCTGTTGTTATGTTTCTCATACACTTAACCAAGCAAATGAGGATTATAGTATAACTGAAAAAGAACTTTTGACAATAGTAAGGATTGCGCAAAGGCGAAGGCAACACTTCTATGAACATCATTTAACAATATGAACTGATTACCAGACATTAAAATGGCTTTTTAGTATTAAAGATTCCGCTTCTAGATTTGTACATTGGATAATACGACTGAATGAATACAATTATGGCATAGAACACGTTAAAAGAAAAGATTATTTTATCGCCGTCGACTCGTTATCTTGCGTATTTATCATTAAACTAATGGGTACAGACTGACTAATTTCCCACAACGACATTAGCCTATCATAAACACCTGCCTCTTCCCCGTTGACAAGTAGCGATCCTGGCGACTTTGTCTTGCTCAAGGACTATAATCAGTTTCTGCAGACGACTGAGCACGAACTAAATATGATATCCAACGCGACCGGCTTGTCATGAACGTGAATACAACGTCACGCGTTAAGTATATTTGATAGAGCAAAATGGCATCTCAACCTTAAAGAAAAGGGACTAACGACATAAAAATATTCGATTGCCACTCGCTCCTGATTCAATCGTACGATTCGAAAAACTACATATATGTGACATATCGTTAATATATATTTCTGCATACGAATCCACGCTCAAGATCATATATACAGAATATATATATACATCATATATACATATAAGATCATAATATACAGAAAACCTACGGACAACAGACTTTAGCGCAGATAAGAAAAAACAAATTATACAGGACTGCCATAACGCGACATCTGAGAATAAAACAAATGAGAAAGTAAAGATATCAGCTCGATTAAAAAAAGAGAATAATGTTATTAATTACTTAAGGAAATGCGATTCATATCAACGGTACAAACTTACCAAAATACCCGCAAAAGAACAAGCTATTGTTACCAATACACCGAGTGAACCAAACGAGAAAATTGCAATTGATACAGTAAGCCGCTTTTTCCATAACAATAAATGGAAATAAATATATTCTCTATATTCAAGACTGCTTTATAATATATTTAACTCTTTTCCTCTAACTTTTTCTTTAACTCTACTTTTACCCAAAACGGATTCGATTATTGATGTATTACTCGAGCATTACATTTATACTTTTGGTTCCCCAAAACATTATTACTTATTAATCACTACAACTTATTAATCAAGGCGCAAGCCTAGTTTCACAAATAATTTATGCATTTGAAGATGCTTTTAATATAAACACATACATTGCATATCAATACAGGCTATTGTTTTCTATTCCTAAAATCATGATGCTCTCGAAAGAACACATGCTATTGTAAAAGAGTTCATACCAGGTCTGTAAATATGAAACCGGAATTTGCCCATATGTGGCGATAACTTTTAATGTAGCTAACTTCAATACGCGTCATTGACGCCATTTCTTTGTTTTGACATCTGCTAAAGATTTTCAACTGTTTGCGATACAAGTTTAGTGCAACAACATAGGTTTTAGTAGAATTTGAAAATGTCGAATTTTGTGCCTANGAAAATGGCTTGACGACTGGTTTGCCTCAAAAGAGGAACAGTTCTTTTGGCGTGGCATTCACAAATTGCCAGAAAGATGGCAAAAATGTATAACTAGCGATGGGCAATACTTCGAATAAAACACTTTTTATCATTTTCATACAATAAATGTGTAATTTCTTTGCAAAAATTCCGGTTTCATACTTACATACCTGATACGAAGCTTTTTCACTGACAAATCGGAACAATGGGATACATTGTATTTTTTCTTCTGCTTACAATTAATAAAATTGAATCTGAACAATACCAGATGTTGATCTCAACATACTAATCAAGAAGAAATTGTAAAGTCGAACAATTATAGCAAAACGGTATCTATTAATAGCATTTGTATGTGTCCTGGAAAATTAAGCAAAATTGAAACAGGACATCTTCGAAACGATTCGAAGATTTTTAATACTGTGATTATCGATCATCACTTCGAACATTATTCAATACTTAACTTATTTGAGACCGGTGACACAGACGTTGAATTATAGCCCTCCCTACATAGTGACCGATGATTTGGTGTCTCAGTCATCCGCAAAGATTGCAATCAAGAAATTCACTCCGTTAGATTAGTAAATCGCACACAAAGGTGTCTAAACACGAAAGAGTAGTTGATTATAAAATCAAATAATAAGTAAACATCCCACACTCATGAACATCAATTTATCTAAAAACAAATTATAATTTCAATTGCGTTTTGTTGAGTACAAACTTGTCAAAATAGTCCGGTCTCGAATGTATTGAAACTCGAGTAAGTATTGGAAAATCTTAAATTTTGTATTTTGATAGAGCTTAAGTCAAATTAACTTTTACATACAGGGAGTTTGGCTACAGGTGCAAAAATATTTAAAGAACGATTCTCAAAGCCAAAATGAGACGATAATTGAGAATAGAAGAATTGCGTTTTCGGTATTATTTTTTAGTTATTAAAAATTATATATTGGTTGAAATATCTCTGTGCGTAAGCAAACGAATGAAAGCAGGCCATCTCGCGAAAGCGGCAACGACAGCGATCTTCAAACCGAACGACACATGGGTGGCAGCTTACCTCGTACAGGACGTAGAGAAGAAGACTATGACAATCGGAGACGTAACTGATTCTGCACGACGTTTTGTAAGAAAAACCGTAGATGAAACATTAAACCTACGGAAATCCATAATAGCATATCGAATATCGCCCTATTGAATTTCCGAGTAGCGAAGATTAATGCTTCCTCTAATTCTTTGATTCCATAAATACCTAACAAATGAAAGCACATATTAACAATATTCACACAAAGTTGATACACGTAGTGTGATCCCGTCCATGGATGTCTACAGAAAAATCGTAACAAAAAAGGTAATAGATTTATGTTACAATAAATGTTCAATATGATCTCTGTTTTTTTGCAAACAAGATACTATGCGCACAATATACACAACACGCAATATACACAATAAACACACAATACATTCAAATCACTCTCGTAGGCATTAAATAGAAAAAAATAAAAAAGAATGTAAAAAGAAAGAAAATAAAACAATCACAAATATAAAAGTTCAAACACTAAACAAATAAAACAGTATAAAAGAAATTTACAGAAATAACATAACCAATGTAACTATAAGAATACTACTTCCTCTCCGATTTCGATGATTTTTTATATGTTGTAAAGCTCAACATTTTGAACAAATATTTTCTGTAACTGTCTGTCAATCATAGTTAACGAGATACTCGCAAAAGCTATCGATACCACTATAGCAAATTTTGCTTATAATTGTGTATTCGTGGCAGCGTATACGTCTATACTAGTTACTGAGGCCGAATTAAATGACTTGGTCGAAACCTAATAACCATTTTCTGTTTATGTATACGAACGAAGATGGGACGAGCTTGGATAAAGCCGTGTGTGTAGTATGAAAGGAGAGACGTTTAGCACTCCCCTAAACAAGGATGGAATACACATAAATGGTAAGGCACTTACCACATTTTTGCTTTCGCGGATCCAGCCCTCCTCCACCGTACGCGCTAGGGACGGTCATCGTGGAGGTTTTAACCGGTAGAAATCCGGCACTACCCCGCATTCTCTCCCCGGAGGACACGGGGTGCCTATAAAGGTTTCCTCCACGTAAAAAAAAAAATAAAGCCGTGTGCACAACTGCTCGTAAATACATTCAGTTCTTAGGGCAATATTTGCGTAAAACAATAACATTCTTCTATTTCGTAAAATAATATCAGTTATTCATTTCCTTATTATTTTTGTAATTAATTTGTTATTATTTATGCAAGCATTATTGATCGTCTCGCAGCGGCTGGTTTAACAAATATCTAACCCAAATTCAAAACCAATAAATTGATGATATTCATATTTAATTAAGTTATAACAGGGATTTTTTATAGTCTGGCATACGCAGTCATGCACGTTTCAAACTCGGCTAACCCTCATTTACATATACCATAAACAAAAGATAGGCGGCTGACGATTACGGACGCACAATTATAAGCAAAATTCACTACAGTAGTATTGATGATTTTTGCAAATATTTCGGAAACCATGATATTCAGAAAAAGATGTTCAAAATGTTGATTTCTACAACATATCTTAAAATCATCGAAATCGGAGAGAACACGGTTTCTTCTTTCTACAGTTTCATCCTTAAATCTACACTAAAGGTACGATTAACTTTACATATACAATTGTATACTGGTAATTGACTTTATATTTATACAGTTCTTCTAACGTTTCTCTTTGGCTGTCGAAATGATTCTGTAGAACTGTATTACTCTCTTACCAAATTTGATGAAACATGAAAAGGTAATGGCGGAGGGTGCATTCAGAAAAAAAATTTACGATATTTTTCCCCAGTGCGTTTGTTTTCTTTATATAATCGAAATTAGTTAAGAATAGCCATAATACCTAAACAGTTCTTTCTGAAAGCAAGGGTATGACTATTGAGAAAGCAAACATGTTCACTAGATGTATTCGAAAAATGTTCAAAGCTATATTGTACATTCTTCAAACTTTACGCAGCCAGAAATTTGTTTACAGTTCAATTTATTACATAATTATTTCTCTCTCTCTCTCTCTCTCTTTCTCTCATCCTCTCTCTCTCTCTCTCTCTTTTTCTCTTTCTCCCTATCTTTCTCTCTTCCTCTGTCTCACTCTGTTTCTCTCTCTCTCTCTCTCTCCCTCTCTCTTTCTCTCCCTCCCGCCCCCTCTGTTCTCTGTTTCTCCAGTAAAAACTGAAGGTTGCGCTTTAGCTATCGAGTCAATTAACAGACGGCCATCCGTTGAATGAAAACTTATACCTCAAGGATTACTGTTACGTCCCAAGGCTAACCACAAGCCGTTTTTCTAACAGCCCTCCTTCTAAAAAATACAATTAACGACAAATTGGTTACACGACGTATTTCGCATCTTCGGCTTAACATCTATTTCCAACGGTTTCCTTTGCAGTACATTGCAGAAAGATTACCTTACAAAACCGGCGATACATATAAAAAGTAGTGATAAGCGCGTAGATGTCGTCAGGCAGCAAGTTTCAGAAAATATCGAGTGGTCTTGGGTCCGTTATTTTACTTACGTAAAAAAAGGTAACCTACGCGACTGCACGTAATAAATAACGAAGTGCTAAAAAAAAGGGCGAATGAGCAATAACTCATTCGTATGCTTTATTACAATTCAATTGTAGAGTACACACTAACTTACTGACTAAAGGACTGGAGATTTTATATCCTCATTATGATTATCATACCTTATGGGTGGGAGTTCGGTTATTGTCTATTCTTATCGTTATCGCATGAATAAGTATTATCGACATATCCAGAGGTCGACAGATATCTTTTGGGTGACGTCAGTGAGGTAGATTTGGGCGTTACATGACCATGAGCGTGGACGGTTACGAGACCCGTGCGTGGTGGGGATTGTCTCCAAGAGAAGACAAAGGAAAGAGTCGAGGAGCAATCAGTCTTTAGTCAGAAATCATAACGAAAATGTCGAGAGGTCCAGATCAGTAAAATCACAGTCGTTTCGTCATAAAGCAAACGTCGAGGAATCTTAATCAGTCGAGTCGAGTTAGAATAAAGAGCTAATTGTTAACTTCATGGAATCATTTGTTACGTAGTAATCGTATTGTTAAATATTGTTTAAAAGTAATAGCTTATATTGACCCTGTTAATTTAGTGTCATAATCATTTCAATCACCCCTATTATCTTAACCAAAATAGGAGATCGACTGTTTCGTGGCGACGATTATCGAAATCGTAACGACTCTCGTGACGCGTCTCTTCGCGATCGCGTCTCTCCGCGAACTGTCGAACAAATACAATAATATTGTACACATGTTATTTGTAATTCTCAGAATGTAATAATTCTTTCAATTTTGGACGTCAAAGTAATTCTGTAGCGTAATACATTGTAAATTAGTTATTAATTATACATTATGGAGTAGTTTGAATAAGCAATATCTGGTGATGCATAACGATCATAATAAAACATCAAAGTAACTCGCAATCGTATGCAGAAGAAAAGATATCGAAGGCACACTGCGCATAACGAATTAAGGCATGAACCAAGCATATTATTTTAAACTTGAAGAATATATAAAAGAGATAGAAAGGTTTCCAAAACACATCTGATAAACAGAATGTTCACTGTCTCAATTGTAGGACCCAAATATCATGATTGTCTCAATTTCATGATAGTAATAGAAAATGAAATGATTCGCAGCAGAAGTCGTAAATTTTTCGTTTTTAACAAAACCTTCGGCTATCAGCCTGGCAATATTTCTACCAATTAAAATCCTATAAGACTTTAGTGAATAGCTAAAACTGTCTTGCAAGGACAATATCATTTGGACAACGAAAACGAAAACTTAAAAAAGCTATTCAAAGTGATAAATATAATTTTTGACTTGCTTATACATTAATTTATATTATTACGCATTAGTCTATAAAACAATATCTTAATTAACCCTTTGAGTATAAGTTTAAATAATTTTCTTGTAGTTCCTTTTTTGTTTCTTCATTTTTTATTTCATATGTATGTATGTGCGCATATGCACAATTATTTGTGTAGAAATTGTGTGATTCACGCAAGACAGCGCATGATCACATTCAATACTCAAGAATATTCAACATAATGTTTGGATCGGCTCAGGAAGACCCGTCTCCTAACCTGCTCGGTCCTCCATATTTAAATCCCTGAACTTTTATTTCTAAGAATACGTGATAAAGTTATCGTATTCAACATCGGTGTCTGCGGCAAAATAATTGCAAAATTACATTCCCTTTCCATCAGGAATGATACAGACAAGAGATCCAAAGAAAAATTGAATTTTGTTTGCAAGAAAACAGATACTGTATTGAACATTTACTGTTATATAAAACGATTGCTATTTTTGTTATGATTTTTCTGCGGACAATTGCGGTGTGTGAATAATTTTTCTGTCAACATCAACGAACGGACCAATCGCAATGCGTATGTGAACTTTGTTTGAATATCGTTAATAAGTGCTTTCGTTAATTATTTATGGAGTCAAAGGATTAAAGAAAACATTAATCCTTAATGAATATGCAAGTTTGATGTTTTATCTACGATTTTCCTTACAAAAGGTCGCGTAGAATCTTATACGTCCCCAAATGTCATAATCTTCTTGTCCTAGGTTCCGGCTTTTTATTTTCCCGCTTAATATTGCAGCATTTAGCATCATATCTGATTTTTTCGACGTTGCTATGTATAATAAATTTCCAATTAAATCTTGAAAGTTCTTGGCGTTTTGTAATAGTAAGTGGTTTTCTAATTCCTCATATCCTATACCTATTGGGATATACGATACTTTCTCGTCCTTCAATCTATACACGTCAATGGAATCAGCAATGAGTCTGGTGTATAGAATACACGCCATTTTTGTCAATTTCTCTTTGTACTCTTGAATATTTTTCCTAATTTTTCTATATTATATGATCCTTTTTCCAAATTAGTTTTTTTCCACATGATTATTAGTTGCTAATATGGCGTCATTCATATATATTACAACATAACTTTCACCTTTTCTGTTTTCAAAGAGAAACATTAGGAGTACTGTATAAACATAAAGTTGGAATTAATTATAGTTTTAATGTAGGTTTAAGTTATTCTACCATAGATTATTTGGGGCCTTCTTATTTTTAGTATTTTTACCTTTTTATTTCCATTATTTTTCTATTTTTTGTTATTTTTTAATGTCTTTTATTTACTTCCAGCGAGACTGATTTGGGAGTGCAATGTGAGTAGTATGTACAGTGCGCGTTATATGTATTGTATTTATTGTGTACTTTATTTACAAAAAAAACAGAAGTTATATCGAACATTTACTGTAATATAAAACGATTGCTATTTTCGTTACGATTTTTCTGTGAACAGTTTGAACATTCGCGGTGCGTGTGTAATTTTTTTGTGGTGCATGCATGAACATAGTATAAACATTATTAATATGTGCTTCATTTATTAATTATTTATGAAGGCAAAAGATTCAAGGAAACATTAATCCTCTCTATTAAAAAATTTGATAGAGCGGTTTTCGTTATGCCATTATGCATTTCAATATATAAGCAGGTTTAATGTTTAATCTTCGATTTTTCTTACGAAACGTCGCGCAGGATGGTTTATATCTCTGCATGACAGTCTTCTTCTCTACGACTTGTACTGAGCTGCTGCCCATGTATAGTTCGATTTGAGGATTGCTGTGCACCTTGCATAGGGATATTTCAGCCGATTTTGAATTGTTAATAACTGAAGAACAATACCGAAAACAATTCTTTTATTTTTTATTTTTTATTTTTGTTTTATTTTGGCTTTACGCTCAAATATTTTTGTACCTGTAGTCAAACTGCCTGTATGTACATTATTATATAGTATTAAATACCCATCTAACTTTCAAGACTTTAAAATTTATCTGGGCTTTCGAAATTTATTAAAACTTTAAAAACTTATAACCTAGCAAAATTACATATGCACAGGATTAACCATTTAATTCGGAAGCCACGCTTGCAAAAACGTTCAGAATGAAAGTTTGTTACATGTACGCTTAGTAGTAGAATCAAATATCGCGAGCTATGAGCTATTGTTAGAAGTATAATTAGGTGAGAACACAGAGCAGGTTGGTTTTCGCCGAAGAACTTTAAATTTTATGTCATAATAAGGAGAAGGCAAACGCTAAGAAAGCGATCCTCGCGGTTTCACCCGACAATTTCATGTTACTGAGCGCTCCCGAAGCTTCGGAGCAGTAAGCACACTCGATTCTGTTACCAGATGTAGCTCAATTTAATTTTTTAAGTAACTGATATCTTGCATTGTGCTTACCTAAAATGTAACTACAATGTAATTTGTTTCATTTAAAATTGCATTAAAGTGTCAGAGTCCTTTGCAAATTACAATGAAATTGTTTGCATTCTTACAAATATCAAGGCTCTTCTTTTATTTCGTTCGGTAATTTTCATTTTTAACGTATCATATATTTTCTTCTACATCGTACTTTAAAATTTGTTAACATTCATTTTCTACAAATTGACTGCTGTTACCTGATATTAGATCGCTCTGCCGTAAATAAGTCGCGTGTAAGGATGAGAAATCAGGAAAGCCATTGAGATACCAGACACTTGACAGAATTCATATTTAGGAATACCAATTAAGAAAATAGAAATTAGTTTAACCTTTGCACGGCAGTGCCTGGGCCCGTTCGGACTAATCGGTAACGACGGAAGTTGTCTATCCTAGAACAATAAGAAGCTGAACATATCTTTAAATGACAGAACTAACATCAGTATCCAATGTAATCTCAAAATATTGTGTTCGAACGAACATAAATATCGTCTTCCGTGCAGTTAAACGAACCGTCCGTCTTTCGAGGGTATGCCATGTTCAATATCATCCAGATTGTAAGAATTTAAACAATTCAAATTAAACATATAAAAACTTTATTCTTTTTATTTCGGCCATTTATGAATAATTGCGTCGCCGTCAGGCAAGTTACAGGAAACACCGGGAACTACTTCGAGCGATCAGTTTCATTTCTATCATAAATAACCCAGGCACTGCAGTGCGAAGGTTAAGTAAATTTTTCTTCTCTAAAATTGATTTGTCTAAATATGAATTCTGTAGGGTGCCTTATTGTCTCTTAATTAATTTCCTTGTTCCTTATTCCTTCATTCGACTTATTCACAGCAAAGCGATCCAAAATTAGATAGTAAGCTCACGCTCGAGTTTTCCATCAGGCAGCGTACAACACCGGTGGCTCACACTTGAATGTTCCATCAGACGGTATGTATTACCGAAAATATAGTTCGTTTAGTAACTAGAAAAAATTTCCATATAGTTGAATATTTAAATAATAGAAATTTGACGTATATTAATTGAAAAAAACACGAAGTTTTGTTTTGCGTGCCTTATCTTAACAAAATAAGTACGGTATTTAAATAAGCAATAGTAGCGCCGCCAGATAAAGTATAGCATGAATACGAGGGCCGTCCAACAGCGAGAAACACAAATAACAGCGCCGGCTTGAACGTGTTAATACGTTGAAAATGAAAACTACCGAACGAGATAGGAAAAGAGCCTCGATGTTTGTAAGAGATTAATAACTCCGGCAGTTGAATGCAATTTTAAATAGAAAATTTTTAAAATAGTTGAAATTGAAAAGAAAAAATTGACCTACAGTGAGAGTAGAATCAGGTGCGTTTCCTTGCTTCGATGCTTGGGAGCGCGTAAAATTCATCGGGCAAACACGCAGATCTCGTTTTCTCAGCGATCGTCTTTTCCTCGTTGTGACAGCAAATTTAAAGTTTTTCGGTTTCGATCAAGCCGCTGTCTGTTCTCTCTTAATTATATTTCGAACAATAATTTATAGATGGCGAACTACATTTGATTGTAATAACAAGCGTATATATTACACTGTTGCTGTTCTTAATGTCTGCGCGAGCGCAGATTCCGAATTAAATAGATAAGTCGGTATACATTATAGTATATAAAAGTATTGAATACCCGCTTATTGTTTATAGTTATAAATTTTATGAAGAGTTTCGAAATTTCCAAAATTTATGAAATTTTGAGAGTTTTAAACTTCTATAGAATTACGTTCGAAGTGATTCGAATTTTTCGCTTTGTGTTCGAAGTGTTTCGAAGGTTTTCAGGGCGCATCAATACCTATAATATAAGAGTAAAAGTTATATGAATAATACTTTTGAAATATAAAAATTGTGATAAATCAAATTATAATGATGTAAAATAAAATGTAATAAAGATTAAGTTATAATTGTTAATACCTTAACAAAAATAATGAAAATACGTATATTCGTAACCTACAGAATACATAAGAAAGGAGAGAGCGTTTTAAATCCGAATGTCCTTTTAATAAATTTTCAGTGCTGTTGCGTTGAGAGATTATTTGCTACTACGAAGGAAATTTTTTAATGATAATTTAAAAATTAAAATATTGTTTTATAAACGAATGTGTGAAGACGAAACGTCGAACGAACAACAATGCATACAAAAGTCAATATTGGAAAAAAAATGCAAATAGTCGAAAAAGATCTAATACATTAATTTCCTTCTAATAATTAAATAATTAAATATACTCCATTTATAACTTTTCTATGAAACCAATCTCGAGATAGATATAGATACTACAACATATTTATTGCAAATGTATATTTAGCAATAAATTAATATGCAGCATGAATAATCAGTCTAACAGTATAGTTAGTGTTCAATATAATTCTACTGAATAGTGAACTTTATTAATATAATGGTTGAATGCTTTTGAGATCTTCGCGAAATATATATCCACGCTAAATATCTTGTAATTGCAATATTATGGTTTTAAGTTTGTTTCACACTGTACCAATATAATCATAACACACATAATGTTTTGCATAACAGACATAATATATTCATAAAAAGTTTATATAAATGTGCGAATACCCTTATGAGCAACTGTATCTGCGTTTTTCTTACATTCATTATTAAGAAAAAATGAATAAGAACTTACTTGAAAAGAGTCGTATTTGATGAAACATATGAAAGTGTGAACAGCAATTTGACTCACACTCGTTACCGCGGAGACAGATTTAGAAACAATGACCATATCGTCCAAGTGTAAATAAATCGAATACATCAAAGGTAGAAGCATCATAATGGCACTAATAACGGTAGCTATCTGTAGAATTTTAAAACCAAAGACTTTGTTCCTGCCACTACCCACAGGAAGTGGCCAAGAGAAACACAAAGCTACGCTAAGCCAAGTAATGTAGATGACTTTCTCTGGTGTCATTTCTTTGCCTTGTGAATTGAATGAAATACATAAAATCCAACTGATAGAACAGAACAATATACAGTAGATTCTTGGAAGTCAATTACACTGTTTTAAAAGCATCTAAATAATCACAGACGTTAGCTGCATACAATCGTTTTGTATCCACGAGAAGTTTAATAAATTATACTTGGCCAGCATAGTACTTCGTACCAATGTGTCGGTTAATAACTTCCCTCGATGTAATTACTGCGTTCATAGCTGACTTGCAGATAGTAATTATAGGTTGCATTATATATTGGCCTGACTTATAGTACAAGACAGGTGCAAAGGGAAGTGATCACGCAATAGGACTATAGTCGATTCAACGAAACGATGCAGTAGATAGAAATAAGTGCACGTGATCGACGCATCAGTAGAGTAGTACCGGTTCACAGGTTCCAAATTCTTGTGTATTAGAAAATAAGAAGGTATTTTTGTTGAAGCTATGTTTTTTTCATACATACTTTACTTGATGGTTTTCTAATATTTCCCCACTCTGAATCAGAATTATTCGCGAATATGCTGCAATGTTGCGCATGTATATTAAGTTACCTATTCAACTACACAAGAAACACGTGTCAGTTTAAATGCGTAAAATTTTTATAAATGCACGTTTATGGCAGGTCTCGTTGATGTCGTTCAACTACGTGAAGAGATATGAGGCGGCCTTTTCCTATGTTGTCATTTAAAGAAAACTTGTTGCAGACGAAATTAAAATATATGTACTCGATCAAAAGTAAGTACAGTAATACAACAAATAAAATTTGTGGGGAGGAACAAAAGACAGAGGAACCAACATTGGCAGTTTCCTATAGTTCATTTCGGGCGGTCACACAGCAACCGCCGAAACAATCACGCCATATTTTTAATCAGTCTAATCACAGTCTTAGTTCGTCAAGTCAAACGTCTTATGAGTCATACTTCCATACTTCGTCCGAATAACGTCTTACACTAACGGTCGATTCAAACAACTCTCACATAATTCATACTCAGGCTATCCGCAGCCTACATTCATTCTAACGAAGTGTCCTCAAGTGTACCACATACTTATATGTTCGTCGTGATCACCTGAATAGAGTGAATAAATAAGCAATATAATTATTATATGTGTCTCCATCATTACGATACCTCCACCCTGAACGGTAACGTCGTTCACGACTCGCGATCCCAACCGATCGGTTGAAACTGACTGGTCGTCATAGAGTTGAAGATCGCATCAGACCAATTTATGCAAAAGTGTTTTATGCTTTCTTCTAAATATGTTTGGTCGGTTTACTATAAATTAAGTGAAATATAAAACATCTAGTAAAATTACGTATTTAAAGTCCTTTGCACCGAAGCAAATTAGTGTCATCATTTAAACATTAGTACATCGAATCCACAAATGATTGAATTTTTCAAAGAAGCTACGATCCAGGGTATTGCAATCGTATTCAGATGCAAATCGTGTTGGAAATACATTTATAATGAGAAAAATTCTATCTAAAAGGCTAAAACGTTAATCCATCATATTTGGAAATTCTTATTTACAGTATATGTTGAAGAATTAATCGAACAAGCACTAAAACGTTGTTATACCATAATCACCACAAGTGAGATTCAATTATTTATTATCGTTTTACTGAACTTTAACATCTTTGTTTCCTAAAATTAAAACAAGAAACGACCTATGAAAATTAAATAGTTTTAATATTACATATACATACAATAAATTCTTGATCTATCCTTACCATAGAATTTTGGCATTTTATTTTAACAGAACGCCGAATGTGTAACTTTGTAACCTCGCGTCACATTCGTTAAGAGCTCGTATTGTAAGATAGGTCTAAGTTCTTTCGATCAAACAGTTAACCTTACAGAATTTGCGAGTCGGCATAAATCTTATTCGGCATTACTTTGAAACTGTTCTTAGTCACCACATTACCAGTGCGTAAAAGACTGTGCATTTTATTTAAACAAATACGCAACAGCGCTTAAAGAAACATATTTATTTATTAAATAGCATTTTAAGTATATTGCAACCTTTTTCGGAGACGACGCAAAAATAAATGTTTTCTTATATTAAAAAGTCTAATTCTTTTAATTCTTCTATTAGTGATTACTTACTAATAATGTACAAACTCATGAAGTTACGTATGTAAGTAACGCGTCAGGTTAGTGGCTAACTCCTGATACAACCGTTACAATTACGGGTGTGATGCAATTATAAGTAAAAATAGAGTGTGGTACTTTTGAAGTTTCATATCTCTTCTTACAATACATTAATAGTCAGGTTTACTTTACTGCAATTAAATCATAAGCGGCGTTATTTTCTATATTAGTGTGAATTTTAAATTTTGCGCTACCTTCAAAAAGGTTGCGATATATCCCATATGCTATTTAATTTTTTTACTAATTCCATATTTATATGTATTTATTATTTATATAATATTTACGAATAGTTATATAATACAAATAGTTATAGCGTCGTGTGGCTTTAGCTACCTTAAGCGATAAGCACTCCAAAAGTCATATGAATATTGCTACTTACAGTAGTATTGTTTATATGATGAGAGTAAAATTATATTGAGGAAATTGTATGAAAGCTAAAGAGTGTCTTCGTTTCGTTCTTGTAACTGTACTGGTGTAACAATTTACCACTACGAGATTTACTTGAGATTTTCTACTCTCGTTTTATATTTGTTAGAAAATCGTTTGATTTCTTCATAATAGATAGGATAGAGGGGATGTGTTGTGGTTTGCAAATATCGTCATTTCTAACGTGCCAGGATGTGTCTGTGATTGCATGGAGGATTTTAGCTTTTTGATTTTTAATCTTTTGAATGTGTTGCTTAGTTGCCATTCTACAAAGCTGGATACCATATGTTCAGATTGGTTTTACACATTTTTGTATTAGAATTTTGTTATTCTTGCTGGCTTTGGAATTTTTGGAGATAACCTAGTCTAATTGTTTCTTAACTAATTTGATATGTTTCATTTTTTGTTTAATGTGTTGTTTCCAAGTGAATTTATTGTCCAAGTACAAACTTAGGTGTTTTATTGAATTAGTTTGTGGTAAAATGCTATTGCTTAGTTTCGCACTGTCCTTTGCAGAAGTATTTTACGTAGTGTGAAGATAATATGTTCACATTTGGTTACGTTAACTTTGACTTTGTTGAAATTTAATCGATTTTCGAGAAATGCGAGTAATTCTGCATGTTGCAGACAGCCTTAATGCCTTTGTTACGCCGCGTGGCTCACGGCAAACCGTTTTTCTCAACCGTTCTCTGTCTAAAAGAATACATTTAATTTCTAATCGATCATACGACATATTTCGCGTCTCTCACAGTACAATGTCTGTTCTCAACGGTTCCTATGCCCTACAATATCACAGAAAAGATCGCTTTACTATACCTTCAAACATCTACATCGATGCGGGACAATCCGATGTCACGTTCGAGATAGCTCGATACCCTTCGAGAAAGTTCGTTATCGTTCGAGAAGCCTGATGAGTCACAGAAACTTCTCAATGCTGGATCATCCGATAGATCACATGACTCAGTTACCAACGGTCAGGAAATACATACAAGGTGGAGAAGAGAATAAACAAAGGGACATAGGACCCAAGAGTGACAAATTCCAACAGTTCTTTTCTGACGATCACACAACAAACGTCGAGAAACTCAGTTCACATTCTTATTACTCAGTCACATCTTAGCAATCAACATCACGTTCTTACTCATCAATCATTCATCTGTAACTCACTAATTATTACACTAGTCGATATCGTTCTTGTAATGTTAACATATCTCATTGTTTATACCCTTCGTGCGAAAGGTTGTTGGAAATATATTATACATAGAATCGGTTAATTCACTGTCAAAATCAATATAACCACCCCTAGTATCCTAAAAGAATTAGGAGTACGACTGTGTTCGTGGCATCGATTGTCAAAATCGTAACAAGAATTTACGCCTCTCGTTGGCGCGTTTCCTCGCGATCGCGTCTCTCCGCGAACGGTCGTAACAGTCTTCGTGTAAGGAAATGATTGCTGTGTAAGTAAGAATATGAGCAATGTAGATCATGTAAAGTAGCGGTCCACGTATGTTTCTTGTGGAACTTCAGTTTTGATGGGACGGATATCGAAGATAGTGTTTTCAATTTTCACATAGAAGTATCTATTGCTAATGTTTGATGAAATTAGCACAAGCAACGAGGTAGGTAGAAGGCGTTGTAGTTTGTTCAACAGCCTGATGTCATACTCTGTTGAAAGCTTTCTCAATGTTTATGAAGAGCGCAGAATGTAATATTTATTTAACCATGCGATGGCTTTACTCAACGGTACTATGTTTTTACGGAAGCCGAATTGATGCTTTGGTATTAGCTTTTGGCAATTAACGATGGTGTAAATTCTTTTGTTAATTAATTTTTCATATGATTTTTTTCATTTTTTTAGTTGGAAGTAAAGAAATGGATCTATAAAATGTAAATTAGGTAAATTAGGATTTTTCGGGTTTTAATAGAAGTTACACATTTCCAAGAATGTGTAAAATGATCGATACGTAAAATAGCATTGATCAGGATGGTTATGTAGTGGATTCCAAGGAGGGTAGTTCTTTAAGCATTCTTGGTGTAATTAGGCCGTACAAGTTGTTTTACTGTTTTCAAGTGTACGAACATTAACATTAATCTCGTTTTCTTTAAATGGTTGATTTACTCCGAAGTTATCTGCTTGATTGTTACCGACTACATTCATCGGAGTTTCAGTTGTAAAAACATGGAGGTAGTCTGCCACTTTGTTCTTCGAGTGATTTTGTTCAAGATTCTGCAAAAGTTATGACTGGTATTAATTAGTCTTATTATTCTTTTGACTGTTCTCCACAAGAAGTAGTTTGTTATTTCTGAGACGTCAAGACTTGAGATATAGTTACTGAATTTTGTATTGTTGTGGTTTAGTATTTCTGGTTTTATGGTTCTAGTTAGTTTATTTAACTCTGTCTTAAGATATGCAAGATGTCTAAGTTACCACTTACATTTTATTTTTCTTCTTTTTCTGATTAGTTCCTATACGTATGATGGACATTCTATGTTGCTTTCACTTAACATATGCAGCGTGGATAATTGGATGTTCTGACGCTGCTTCTATGTCATGTACAGTCTTCAGTGAAATCTTACATGTTGATTTGTCTTCTATAATACTCCTATAGTGGTTCGAATTTGGTTTATTATTTGCTAGATTTTGTCTGTTAATGAAAGTGGTATTTCTCGAGTTAATTGTAAACAGAACTAGCATTTGAATATCTGAACTAAATTTCGGTGATCTGAATATTGTTTCCTTAAATATAGGTAATAGCAAAATCCACCACGTCTGGTATTTTATTACGATCGGTTAGCCAATACGTAGGCTAATCAGTCGAGGGGAGCAGGAGGCGGGTATGGGTTCTCCAGGCGCAGGATCACGCCCTGGGCAACCCCGACCTGATATTCTCCTATAGCTGGGTGGCACCTGATCGATGTTTTTGGCATCTATCAGTTTGCCGATTCAGTGCAGAGAATTTCGGTGAGCCCATACCTGTCAATACCACTCACCTCACCTTCTCGTGGGGCTCCTCGTCACCCTGCATCGGCCTTGACCGGGTAGGGTGAGAAAGAGTGAGTGGCACCCGGACAGATGATACTGGTGACAAACCTGGCGACCTTTTATAGATAGAAAAAAGTTATGGATATGTCACATAAACAAGAAAACGTTTACGGTGCAAGGAAGGGAGACCCCAGTACCGCCGCAGTCGCGGGTTGTAAAGCGGGATCCGCTGCATCGTCATCGAGCAACCGCGGCCGTCCAGAGGTGAACCACCAAGCCCCTGGACGTGTTCATGCGTCTGGTGAGGTGTATGTCCAACTGAGGAGAATTCGTGGAAGTCCGGTGACACCGAACATGACGATTGGCGACCCGGAATCTTCGTATGACGAACTGCTATTGCGCCGCAGAGATGCTGGATGACGAGGGGGGCGGGGGGACATGTCCGCGGGGGTTTCAGACGCCGTGCTGCTGCCCGCTCCCGGAAAGCGGAGGAGAGGCGATGCGGGGAGTGGGGCGGTCATCGACATCGGCATCGAAAACACCACAAAAACCGCCACCGCCGTCAGAACCAGTCCCAGACCGCTGAAGTCGGTGGCGGAATTGTTGCGAATGAGGGTCAGCTAAACGACTGCCAATCTCGGAGCCGAGATCATGAGGGAGATGGAGGCGGGCGACAGAATCGCCTTCATCTCCAACAACCTGAAGGGCACGTACGTGAGGCGGTTGAAGCAGGCTGCACGGAAGGTGAGAGCGTCCACCGCCGAACTCCAACAGCGCACGGTCACCATCTCCCTTGTCGCCACGACGGCGGCCAATCTCCGCCGTCTCCGCATTAGCGGCAATGCTGCTGGCAGCGACGACGGGAGGAAGGAGGAAATTATGATAGAAACGGAGGAAATAGAAGGGAACGAGAAGGAGGGCGAACCAGTACAGAAGCATGGACACGTACAAGAGGACGTCGCATACTTGCGGAGGAGGGTGCACTTTCTGAAGACTGAGGTCAGACGTTTCCAAGAGGCGATGAGACGGCTGACCAAGGAACGCACAAAGAGGGTAGAAACAGAAGGAATAACGACGGTGAAGGACAAGCGGTGGGGACCACCAGTACGAGGGGGATAGGAGAAAACACTCCTCTATGGACTATGGGCCTCTCTCTCCCACCGCCCCCGCACTCCCGGGCAGTGTCCAGCCGTCTCCGCTGTTCCGAAGGGGCGAGGAGTAACGAAAAGAAGATTGAAACCGAAATGAAAAGATCTGGTGGCTCAGGGCTTTGAGATCCGCTGGAGGATTTCAGGGCTCTGTTCCTCTGTAAGATAGAGGAATTGCGACGAAAGTTAACGCCAAGGGATGCGATTCCCACGGCCATGGGCGCCCCTGCCGTCGCAAAAACCGTGTAATCGCGTTTGAAATCGGCGAGGGACTCCACTGTCGGACTCGCGATCGACAGTGGAGTCATCGGTCGACGAAGAGGAAGGATTTACCACCGTCCACCACCATATCGATGGTCAGGAGGCGGCATTAAGCTCTCCGACCTTGATATCGCGGAGGTTCGACCACGGAGGGCTGTTACGAGTGCTTTAAGTCTAGAGATTGCAGGTCAGGACGCGGACAGAAAGGCATCGCTACTGGCCGAATACATGGCAGGTGTTCTTCGCGACTCCCCCGCCAAGGAGACCGTGCCGCGGAAAACGGCGGAACTGAGGGTGACATGAATGGAAGACTCGGATACCTAAGAGGAGGTTGTGACTGCCATTGCCGAGACGGGAGGCTGCCGCGCCGAAGAGCTCGACGTAGGCGTTATGCGCACCATTCCTCAGGGCTTCAGCTCGGTGTGTCTCCGTCACCCGCTGACGGCAGCGAGGAAAATTAGCGGCAGCAGCGGCGGAGGAGGAAGTAAGTCATCGGGAGGGAAATTGCGTAATTGGTATAGGATGGACGATGGCGAGGGTTTCCACTCTTCCGACGCGCCGACTCCAATGATTCAAGTGCCTGGAGCTGGGTCACGTGCGCGGGGCTGTACGTTGACGGCCGACAGGTCGAATCGCTGTTACCGGTGCGACATGGAAGGACATCGGCCCAGGGACTGTCCAGCGCGGGCACCTAGGTGTCCGATGTGAACGGACTTGGGATTGCCCGCGTCGAACGGATTGGGATCACTGGCGTGTAAACCGCCGGCCCGTAAGGAGAGGACTAGGCAAGAGACAGGGATCGCTCCTGGCGGCGGCGGGGGTGCGGCGAAGAAGAAGGAGACGACGACGACTCTGTCAACCGGCCCCATAGTGGTCAGAAGAGACGGGGAGAAAGTCGGCGGTGCTGACCGTGAGGGGAACGGCCCGGAGGAGACCATGGAGATAGAGCCATGACCGACATAAGCGGAAGGAAAGGGCAGCAACGGCTCCTCCAGGGTAACCTCAACCGCTGCCACCGGGCTCAGGACTTAATGTTTCAGAGCCTGGTGAAGCGGGGGGTCGGCCTGTCGGCGGTGGCCCAGCCTTACAGTGTTCCCGATGCGTCACAGGGCGCGGGGGACCTAGGCGGTTCGGTCGCCATATCCTGAACCGGCATTGCGGGAAGCCCCTCCTGCTCGGTGATCGAGCTGAGGCGGGGCTTTGTGGCTGTGAGGTGGGGCGACCTGGCCGTGGTGGCCGTCTATGTGTCGCCCAACATTAGTCGGACGGAATACGACTCCTTCCTGAACGGACTCGCGGCCTGTACAATTCGTCTGCACGCCCGTCCTTCCCTGGTCCTCGGGGACTTCAACGCCCACGCTACCGTGTGGGGTTCCCGTAGGACCGATGGAAAGGGACGCGCCGTACTGGAGTGGCGGCCGGACTCGACCTCCGGCTTATAAACCAGGGGTCGTACAGGACGTGCGTGGCGTGGCGGTGCGAGTCCATAGCGGACCTTACGAGGGCAAGCCCCTCCCCCCTCCGCTGTTGGCCGTGTTTCAGGATGGGAGGTAGTCACACTCTCGGACCACCTCTACTTCCTGATGGATGTGGCGGTAGGTGGCGTAAGAGACAACGATCGTACCTCAGAGCGCGCGGGCCCCGCCGCTCATCGGGAAGGAAGAGGAGTTTTCCGTGGGGGGCGGCGACCCACCGCGACGAGGATCTCATGGCGGCGGCTACTATGTCCGTAGTAGAAGGGGAGAAGGATCTCCGGCGGACGAAGGATTGGAGGCAGGAGCAATCCATCTGAGGCGCGACATGGATGCGATCTGCGATACGTGAATGCCGCGGGCCGGAGCTTCGGGCCGCGCTGGTGCGGTGTACTGGTGGTCCGAGAAGATTACGCGCCTCCGCGAGGCGTGCTTCCGTACCCGGCGCCGGTACAGCCGAGCCCGCCGCAAGCGGAGGGAGGGTGATGTCACGGTGGCTCGTCTGTACGAGACCTACCACAAAGCGCGGAAGCATAGAGCTATTAAGGCGGCGAAGAGGTAAACTTGGAACGAACTCCTGGCCACCCTCGATTTCAATCCCTGGGAGCGCCCTTACAGGATGGTGTTGAACAAATTCCGTCCTTGCGCGCCATCGCGACGGAGAGCATAGACCCTCGATTCCTGCAGGAGGTCATCGGCGCCCTGTTTCCGGGAACGGTGAACGAGGAAGAAAGCAGGAACGAGGAGCAGGAACTACAACTGCAGGAGGAGGAGCTACCGAGCACCACGGGGAGTTGGAGCCCGGAATCGAGGGTCACCGAGGAGGAATTGGCCGAGGCCTTCGGGAGGATCGGAGCGCGGAAAGTTCCGTGTCCCGACGGAGTACCGGCCCGCCTGTGGAAGGAGGTCGCCGGAGGCTTGGCCCCGAGGCTAAGGCATCTACTCGGCGGATGCCTGTCTCGGGGCGAATTCCCGGTCCAGTGGAAGGAGGGACGTATGGTCCTGTTGCCGAAGCCGAGGCGTTCTCCGGGCTCGCCGTCCGCCTTTCGGCCGATGTGCCTTTTGGACAAGACAGGCAAGCTGTTAGAAATGGTGGTGGCTGCCCCTTGAGTCGCATTTATCCCGGCGTGCACACGGACTACAGGAGGGCCAGTTCGGCTTCCGGAGGGGGCAGAGCGGTGGGGTTGCATTGCGTTGGCCGTGTCGCTGGACGTGATCAATGCCTTCAACAGCATGCCCTGGGACAGGATAGGCCGGGCCTTTGAGTTTCTTCGGGTGCCCACTTAAGTGCAGAGTGTGGTTCGGCGTTCCTCCGTGATCGTAGTATCGTCTACACAGGCAGGGGCGGTGGCATGATAAGGAGGGCAGTGTGCCGAGGTGTCCCGCAGGGGTCAGTGTTGGGCCTGTTGCTGTGGAACATCGCATACGACGCGGTACTTCAGGCACCGATGCCCCCGTGCTTGGTGCTGACGTGTTACGCCGACGATACGTTGATGCTGGTATGGGGCTCGACGTGGGGCTGGGCTGTCCGTCTGGCGTAGCTAGCGGTGGCCTGCGCGATCGCCGCAATCAAAGGGGCTGGAGATGTCCGAGGCAATGTGATTTTGTCGGAGGGCCGATCACGGGATACGTCCGGCGGGTTATCGCCTAGCATTGGGAGAGGCCGAGGTCGAGGTCGGAACCAGCATGAAGTACCTGGGTCTGACGCTCGACTGCCACTGGACCTGCGGCGCTCACTTCGAGCGCCTAGCACCGTCGGTCGAGGCTACGACGAACGCCTCAGGACGTTTGCTGCCTCGGTTTGGCGGACCCGCAGCAGAGTGCGCCGACTGTACGCCGGCGTGGTGCAATTGAAGCTCCTTTACGGGGCTCCGATATGGGCAGAGGACCTGATGGCCAACAGTCGCACCCTCCTGACGGTCAAGAGGTTGCACAGAACGGTGACCACCAGGATATCGAGAGGGTTCCGCACCGTAGCGGGAGCGGCAGCTGTTGCAGGCCCTGATGTGTCGCGAGATTTACCTCCACACGCGGGTCTGTCGGACGGGGTCAACCCGGCGGGTGCCAACGGGTCCAGGCTCGACAGGCCTTGCTCGATAGATGGCGCACTGAAAATAGGAACGGACCAGGCAAGACGGGTCCGACGGCGGTCGCCTCCTTCTGCGAGCAGGTGATGCTCCGGAAGGAGGCGGCCGAACGAAAAAGGGAGCGGTGCTTCCACCCTAAGAAGATTGGAAGACGAGCATGAGGTCGAGGTCGAAGTCGCGGACGCGTTTCCTTAAGAGAACGAGTTCGGGCCGCCTTGTCTTCACCCGAAAGGACTCTGGCGCCGGCAGGACCGGCATCGCGCCGCCGCCAAGCCACCTGTCCGTGGTCCTAGCACGACGGGGCCGGGGATGAGGCGCAGTTGTTATGACCGCACATCGCGCCGGTAGAGGAACGAAGTCATCTGCTATGCTGTATGCTCGCACGGTTTCAGGACCCCTCCTGTACGCACTATGGTCGGTCTTCGCGGTGGTTTTAACCGGTAAAAATCCGGCACTATCCCGCGTTCTCTCCCCGGAGGACGCGGGGTGCCTATGAAGATTTTCTCTACGTAAAAAAAAAAGATAACACTGCTTATATCGTTATTATAGTTAATAATATAGTTAATATTTCAAGTTAATAATAATTTCTCATTAATATAGGGTTGGTTTTAACTATTTGATAGATATGTTCATTTCACTTAAGTACTGAGAACTATAACTATTTAATTAGAACTTAGTGTAGCAACGTGATACAATCAAAAGCAACTAAAGTGATGGGGCACGACTCAACTCACAACTTACACCTTACAACTTACAACTTTCAACTTACAACGTACAACTTACAACGTCACGACAACACTTGAGTAGCCACTACTTCACAGTTCCCGAATAGTAACTGACTGCAGCGGTTCACTAACGGCTACCTTTTATATCATGGTTTTGGTATTCTTCCCACGCACTTGTTTTTACAGCTCTTAACCTATGATGGTTAAGTGCACCTTTTTAATTACCCCATGTCCTAAACGGCCATGAATATATGACCCACCGGGATTTCCATCTCCCTTGACCTGTCAGCGCTTTTATTGTTTTCTACCTGTCGGGATTTTCCCGATACTACATTAATAGTACTTTCAAACCCGTACATTTTCTGTCACGATATATATGATACTGATCGTTTATTATCTACATAAGAAAAAATTTGATAAAATAGCACTAGTAATAAATGCATATGTAAATTCTGAGTCCGTAGGAAGTGTCTTAATATAATACAATATTTCATATTATAATATTTCTGTTGCGATCTTCAAGTAGGTGGCGACCAGTTAGTTTGTAACTAATCGGTCAATATCGCTAACCGTGAACGCTGCTAACGTTTAGGGTGGAGGTAGAGTAATGATGAATATAGATGTAAGGTGTTCGGGATTTGAAACGGTCAGGAAATACAGCTCTTAATTATGCGGTAGCATGGAGAATATTGGAGGAATGTTACAATGACCCAGTAAAAATCGTAACCAACCATTTACAAGCGTTAATCGACATCTCGCCTATACCAGGTCTGTAAATATGAAACCGGAATTTGCCCATATGTGGCGATAACTTTTAATGTAGCTAACTTCAATACGCGTCATTGACGCCATTTCTTTGTTTTGACATCTGCTAAAGATTTTCAACTGTTTGCGATACAAGTTTAGTGCAACAACATAGGTTTTAGTAGAATTTGAAAATGTCGAATTTTGTGCCTAC
>JACXIK010000009.1:961190-985528 GCA_014737385.1 Bombus superbus
AATGGCTTGACGACTGGTTTGCCTCAAAAGAGGAACAGTTCTTTTGGCGTGGCATTCACAAATTGCCAGAAAGATGGCAAAAATGTATAACTAGCGATGGGCAATACTTCGAATAAAACACTTTTTATCATTTTCATACAATAAATGTGTAATTTCTTTGCAAAAATTCCGGTTTCATACTTACATACCTGGTACATCGGCCGTCTCACCAAGAGCTGTTCCTATACGGACAAACTCCAAGCTCATTATTGAGCCTTGCAAGCGTTGAACCAACCAAGCTTAAATACCTTGTTTCTCCATTTATTCACACCTAAGTTGGATCACGAGACCGAGCTACGATGGAAAGAAGTGACAAAAAACAACCCTTTTCCACTCGTAGCTGAATTAATCCAATTTCTGAACGAACGTTGCAAGTTAGTAGAACCTAAGAAATCGACAAACCAAACAACGTCAGACCCTTCTACTCATTCTTATACTCTACGTTACCGAAACCAAGACGGCATACGCAAACCCCGCAAATCCAATCGGACACCAAATCAAGCATTCCTCTCTCAACCTCAAAGCATGTGCAGTTTTTGTACTGAATCCCACGCACCACGATATTGCAAAACTTTAATGTCAATGTTAGTACCTGAACGTTTAAAACTCGTGAGAGAAGAAAACCTATGTTGCAACTGCCTGCGCAACTCACATCCTGTAGAAGCGTGTCGGGCTGGCAATTGCATTGTTTGCCAGAGACGACACCACACAGTATTGCATTCGGATATTAATAAGCCACAATTGACTGATCGAACCAACTTAGCAAACAGTAGCATGCGAGGACGGAACAAAGAGGTAGGTTGGATTGTCTCAGACGAGACGGTCACGAAGAAGCAACTGTACACAAGAAACAGCAACGCGACACTAAAAGCATCATATGAAAAAGCGAATAGAGTCTGGAACATTAAAGAACGTCATTCAACGAAAGGTCCGTCTCCAGAAGAACAAGCATGTGAAACGCATTACGTTAAACACACCACTCGCGATACCACTGGTTCGAATCCGAATAATGTCAGCGTTCCTACTACCTCGACGGTCAATGCGGATCACTCGAATGGTATCGATAAGTCGCAGAACATCCCATCGAATCCCAACACTTCTTTATTGAGCCCGCAGAGCGCCACATCGAAAAAAGCTATGAACTCGGACTTCTCCGTGAAGTCCTCAATGTTTTCGACGACGCCGGCATTATCCCTAATGTCAAAACTAGTCTCAAACACAGGCATTATTACGCCACAACTTTCGCCAATGACGGCATCCTGCACGAGTAATTCGAAGCAAGAACGAGATCGAGAAGCGCGAAGGAAATCGCAACATGATCAAGGATCTAACAATTTGGAGTCGTACGATCGAAGTTCACCAGGAGACAAGATTTCGGACGACAACGAGATTTGGAACACTACCGATCGGTTGAACGATTCCACCTGGTCTCATGACAACAAACTCATCAAGAATGATGGAAGAGGGAATTCCTTAAACAATCCAGGCTTAATTCTGCTCAAATCAGAGAACAACGGCCTCCTCATACCAGAGTCGAAGCAAGATAGTCCGTTCTACTGGAAGACAGCAGACGCTATCGCTCAGAACGTGGCTACCATATCAACAAGACAACCTAGAAACAATCCACCAACGCATAAACAAGGACAGTGAATCAGAATGCCTACCAACGCTAGTAGGTGCAAGGCCTAATCAACAGCATCCAATCAACTGGAAGGAATCGAAAGAAACGGAAGTACCACCACCAAGAGTCAAGACCAAGGAGTTTAATGACACTTCCTGGGCCGTGGACTCCAATCTTCTTCTTGACAACGACGGAGACGACTGCGATTCTGTTTACTCAAACTACATACAGACAATCATCGAAGCTAACATCAATTCTAATCAGCAACACATCAGGTTTACAAATCGTCGCAACCAACGTAGACCTTTCTCTCTAGGAAAAGTAATAAAATCTAAAGAGGATATGAGGCGACTTGCAACACTGGAGTCGAGGTTCAAGAAGATCTACATCAAAATTGAGAAGTATAAATGTAAACGAAACGGTCTACTCCAGGAAATGAGAAACTAGAGCGAGCAACGAAACATTAAGTCACAAATGGGAAGCTACGCAAATAGAATCGAACAAGATTGAGGACAAAATAAATCAACGAGAATTAGAAAACCCAAGACGGAATGATGACGTAAACAAATGGATTTTAAAGAAAGGTACGTTTAGAAACAGCATGCAAACCCTCCCGTTAAATGGGAGTCAACTTGCAAACATATGGTCATCTACGGAACTACAACCGATAGACAGATCAGAGACGCAAAGGGTAACGTTACAGACAACTATATCTACGGAAGGTCGAATACTAGAAAAATTTTTATCTTTCACTCTACATCCTATACCATTTGTTATAACAAAACGATTTTACAACAATACTAGACAGCAAAGTAAAACACGAAAGTATCCTCAACTCTACGCCATAAACCCATTATTGTCCGATCCCAATTACCTCGGTCCCTTGACACCCGGTCAGTTCCTAATAGGTGAGTCAATAACAAACACGTCCGTGTGCGATTTTACCTTACTCAAACCCGGCCACTTTTTGAACGTGACCGTTCAAGGGGGGCGGTATGTTCGGGATTTGGAATGGTCATTCTTTACGTCCCGAACAGCACATTACCTTGTGCAGGGACGTCGGTCCTTTCTACCTGCAAAGCTGTAAATATACACGTCAAGATGCCCCATAGCACCCTAAGTGCGTGACGGGTCCACTCTAAGAACAGCATGGTATTAATCAGTAATATCAGAATACATCCCCACTTCGCGGACACCACCAGGGAAGAACACCCTTAGACAAACCAAGGAAGAGAGGGCGTACAATAGCTTGGCTAGGCAGTCTGACACTAACCGTCGACTCAAACAGTCTTGCATTAACCACGGACTCAAACCGTTCTCATCTAGATCATACCGAAGGTTATACACAGCCTATGTTCATTTATCCCAGTGTTTTCAAGTGTACCACATATATATATATATGTTCGTTGTGAGCATCTGAAGATAGTGAATAAATACCATAATTATTATATGTGTCTACATCATTCTAATTCCTTCCTGAGCGTTAACGTCGTTTAAGGTTCGCGATATCAACCGATCGGTTGCAATTGACCGGTCGTCATAGAGTTGAAGATCGCAACAAAGGTTTATTTGATTTATTCACACTATTTAGTTGATCAATATATAACTGTGTATTGCACTGGAAACACTCTGCTAAGAGTGAATGTAGACTGCTTGTAGCCTAAGTGTGAACTGTGTGAGAACTGGATGAGAACTGTTTGAGTCAAAGGTTATTGCAAGGCTGACTAGTTAAAAACTATTGGAATTCGCCCTTTCTTCCTTGACGCCTGGGCCCTAACCTTTAGTCCCGTCCAAAGGTGTCCTTCTCCCTATGGTATCCGTGAGGTGGGGATCTATTCCTTCCAATCTTGTGACTGATGAGCCTTGTGTACCTCTTCTGGTATTACTGATTAATACCAGATGCTCTCCTTAGAGCGGGCCCGTAGCGCACTTAGGGTGTCATGGCACCTCTGGATGAGGTCCGCATTGGAAAGGATTACAGCGGACCCGTTCAGCAGATAGGATGTTAGCCTCTTGGCGGGGTCCGCATTGTAAAGTCTACAACTTGGGAGGTAGAAAATACCAACATCCCTGGACAAGGCAATGTGCTCTTCGGGTCATAAAAGAATGACCTGTCGAAATCCCGAACAATTTCATGTATTACATCATAGTGTCAATAATGTAAGTAAGATAATATTATATAATTTCACATGTACGTAAATTTAAGGTAACTGTTTTTCATATTATATATATAAATATAATTAATAATAAATATTGGAAGACCCATTCCAATCTGAGAAAGATACAAGAAAGTGAAAGTTGCGAAAAATATGTAATAATTATTGAATTGGCAAAGAAATCATAGAGTGGCCAGGGAAGAAATGGTTATGGAGGAAATATTCGACAGCGGGTGGAAAGAACGGAGCGAAGGAGGAGAGTGATAAAAGAGAGAAATAAGGTGAAAAAGTACATATAAGATTTTGGGGATAAAAATCGGCTGAAGAATGAATGATTGGAGAGATAGCTGGTGAGACAATGTGATACTAGGAAACAAAAGCGGAAGAAAACAAACGGGTCGATAATGCAGAAAAGGATAAGGGAAAATGGTGGGACGAAATACAGAGAAAAAGGGAATGCAAATAGAGAAGAGGAAAAGGGATGGGGATAAAAGCGAATAAAATAAGGGAGAAAATATGGGACAGAAAAGAAAAAAAAGAGAAATTGATAAAAATCTGAATAAATGGTGTAAGAAGAAGAGGCAAGAGAATGGTTGGCGTGAAGATAGGAGAGAAAAAATATGAATGAAAAAAGATGGGACGATAGGGTCAATGAGGGAAAATGAAATTTGAAGGTGGAAAAGAAAAAAATTGGAAGGTAGGAAATAGCAATAAGATAGTGGTTAGATTGATTGGAGTCGAATAACAAACCAACATCGTGGAGAACAATGGAATGTGAAAGAGAAGGATAGTGAAAGAGAAAAGAAGGAAAGGAAGAAGAGTAGAAATGGCATATGGTAAGACACGGATAGGAGACAAATTGTGGAAGTCGGATGAGGAAGAAGAGAAGTTCAAGGCATGGTCAGAAATAAACAGGTGTAGGGAGAGGTGGACAGAAAGAGAGGTAGGGTGTAATATTCTTGGTAGTGCGATTTTCAACTAGGTGGCGACCAGTCAGTTTGCAACTGATCGGTTGATATCGCTAACCGTGAACACCGTTAACGTTCAAGGTGGAGGTTGTTCAACCGTACGCGGAGAGACGCGATCGCGAAAAAACGCGCCAGCGAGAGGCATAAGTTCTCGCTACGATTTGATAACCGACGCCGCGATACGATTGATCTCCTATTTCGATTAGGACAATAGGGGTGGTTAGTGGATGACAACACTGATTTAACAAGGTTACTATGCATTATATTTACAACACTTATTTCACACATATACAAGAATTCTGCAATATTATCGTTACAAGTTGCGATATCGAACAGAGTTATATTTGTTGCACTAACAATACGTTCCGATCGAATGAGCAGAAAATAATGTGACGCGCAATGCGTTGTTTGAACGAAGTACGTAGTTATAATTCGTGCGACGTATAATGTGAACTGAATGTCCCCCGTATGTGATGACTCGTAACCCGATTGACTTGAAACGATGTTAGTTTGACTTGGACGAAGTGAGTGAATGTGAAGAGGAATGACTTGACCGAAGTTACTGGTATGATGGTTGACTCGAAAGTGATTTTGGGCTGTGTCGTTGTTGTAAAGGAAGACTTTGCATGGCTGTGTCCAGGCTGTAACGAGACGCGGATTCGCTGATGACCTTTTTGGTACCTAAGTGAGTTAGTTCTAATTGGATAGGAGCGTAGGGAAGTGATGGTCATACCTGACCAACCGTTAGTCGTGGTGGGATTAATTACTAGGAAAAACCCGCTATTTCCGTTTTCCTCTGGAACGAGCAATAAAGCTAGGGATAATTTTGCAGCACGATAGTTAAAAGAGAAACTCCGAAGACTCGATAGTCCTGAGGGTAAAAATACGATAATTTATGATATGTCCTTAGGTTTATTGAGCATCCCCAGAAGGATCATCTGGACGCTGGGTGGTCAACAGGTGTGTTACGCGACGTAACAGAGGTAGATTAATGATGCAGAGAAATGTAATATTTATTTGATTTATTCACAGTATTTAGTTGGTCACAAAGAATATATCACTGTGTATTGAACTGTGAACACTGTATTGATGAGTGAGTGTAGGCTGCGTGTAGCCTGTGTGAACTGAGTGTGTACCGTTGGACGACTCACTGAAAACTGTTCGTGTGTGTACGAATGATCGATGGCTCACTACCCAAAAAACTATTGGAAACCTCCCTCCTTTTGGCGCCTGGGCTTTAACCGCAGCCCCGTCCAGGGATGTCCAACTTCCTATGGTGTCCTTGAAGTGGGAGTCTATACTTTCCAATCTTGTACCTGATAACTCCCGTGAGTGTCAATCCTCTGGTATTGTTAATTAGTATACGATGCTTTCGTTAGAGCGGGCCCTTCGCGCACGTAGGATATTAGAGGCCCGCATCGTAAAGTTTTACAGCGGATCCGCCGAACACTTATGGTTCCGAGATCCACATTGGAAAATCGCAACTTAAAAAGTAGGAAATTCCAACTTCCCCGGACAAAGCAATGTGCTGTTCGGGTCATAAAATAATAACCACTCGAAATCCTCAACACTTGAGTATTGAATAAAATAACTTTTTTTACACACAATAATTTATTGATATAAGATATATAATGAATACACGTAGTTCTTACAATCAAAGAAGAAATGAGCCTTGCTGATGTCACGTCAAATACAGGAAAATTC
Organism: Bombus superbus; assembly: GCA_014737385.1. Lineage (NCBI taxonomy): Eukaryota > Metazoa > Arthropoda > Insecta > Hymenoptera > Apidae > Bombus > Bombus superbus. Next base: position 967,679 of record JACXIK010000009.1, read on the forward strand.
GTATCGTTGAATTTTCGGTAAGCAAAATGAATAAAAACTTGAACATTTTAGATTTCATTTATTTTAGCACATGAATCCAACAGAATAACAGGTTAGAGTATTGCAATTAAAGTGTATCGAGCGCTGATTTGTGAGGGTTTAAATACTAAGAGGTTGATCCTCTAGAGGAGCTATCACCTCGATACCTGTGGCATGCATGATGTGTAGCGAAGGTAAATTATCGTGCTCGAGCTGTACGCCGCGACGATGACGCTGTGGCCGTTGTGGTCGGAGTCGTCGTAGTCATCGTGGTCGTCGCTGGCGTCGTCATCGTTGTCGCTGTGGTCGTCGCCAACGACTCATCCATCCTGTGTCGTTGTTGGCGACTCTAAATTACGTCTCCATGCATTGCCCGCGATCGCAAGGAGCGGATGCTTTCGTTAGGGATGCTCTTCATTACTCACGTCGGAAAGTCACCAATGTGGCGATATAGGTAGAATTGATGACGCGGGTGTTCGCAGTCAACGCTTAAAATCTTTATTAACTCCTCACTACTATACACTTTCGCTTAGTTCGCTGTCGCTCGATCGATCGCTTTTGTTCGCTAATTCATAATCGCTGTTCAGAAGATACTGAAGATACTGAATTCGAATATCGGGATCCGTTTCCTTATGACTTATCGAACTTTCCTCGCCCCGCATCCTCTGTAATCGTCTGTGCTTCGTTTCACTTCTGGGTCGTCCTCGGTCGCGGCCGAGGTGACATTTATGCCTTTAACTTTGTTTGCTCATTTTGTTGTTGGCGATTAGACGGTTACCGGTACGCGGTGTCCTTGTGGGATTTGAACGATAGGTCAAAGTCGCGTGTGCCGCTACAGATGTTTTATGAAACGTGATTATCCTATCCATCCTATCCTATCCTGATTATCCTATACAGATGCTGGACCATAAGGTGTTAAAGGGAGCACACATTAACATGAACCTATAGAATTAGGAATCTGTCCTGCCTGGTTGCATACTGACATAGATACTTAATTTGTTATAGATATTTAATTGTACAGTCATATGGGAAAGTTCATATTTACTTCTTTATCCGATGTACACAAGTATGAGAATGACAAAATTGCGCAATAATTGAAATAAATGTAAATTGTCTAAGAAAGAGAAATTATTTACTATATTTATTTTAGAGAAAGAAGAAGAAATTTCCTTCCAAACGATAATAGATCACTGGAATAATGCAATAATTTCAATATATTTTTTATACACAATAATGTTTTAGATTTAACATTAGATTTACTTTCGTCACGTTAATGTTTTCGTTGTAGTAAAACCTAAATATCAATTTTTAAATAGTAAATCGGCGAACAATGAATAATATTTCTGACGAAGTGTATCTATCTCTGGTATCTGTCTTAGATGTGTGTTCATTTACAAAAACCAACCGACTATGAGTAAGATGCAAGGACATGAAGACGTAACGACTAATTTGTGTAACCACGTAACTAGCCACGTTTTTTATCCATCGTATTTTCATTACTGACTCAAATTATTAATTCTATGAATTTTGAACTTGTGAGAAATATCAAAATAAACATTTCACATTATATTGAATAGAGAGAACACTTCTCATTTGGCATCGAGCGAAAAAATGACGAACAAACAGGAGAAAGATTTTTTTTAACTTGTGCTTTACAATTTGTCCAGCTGGACATTTGGTAAATTTTTCTAACTTTATTACTGAATAACATGTGGATAGCTACCCCCAGCGGGATACCATCTTCCAGTTCGTCTATTTTATTTCTTTAGCGAGGTCAATGGGATATTTTCTTCTTAGTATTCTTTTATATGGGTTTTATTCGTTTCAACAGCCAGCTGGTTTGGATGTGTTGCCATTATTTCTTTGTATTTTTTGTGTATCTGCCGATTTCTTCCTTGACCATTGGTATTTTTAGGCCTTTGTGTATATCCTCGTTTCTGACATACCATGGAGCGTTAACTATTGACCTGAGTATTTTTGATTGTAGCGAATCTAGTTTATTTATGTAGCTCATTGCTGCTGCCCCCCATAGTGGTATTCCGTACATCCAAATTAGTTTTATTATCGTTTTATAAATTTTTAATTTATTTTCTACGCTGAGTTTAGAATTTCGACTAATGAACCAGTGCATGTGTCTTCTTTTTATTCATATTTTGTCTATAATTGTAATTGCAATTGTAAGTTGTCAGTCTATGTGGATTCCTATGTATTTAACTTGCTTTGTTTGTGTTATGTGCGTGCCATTTAATTGGATATTTGGTAATTTCCGTTTTCGTAGTGAAAATGCAATATGATTGCATTTATTGCGATTTGTTTTTATTTCTTTACATTGCAGTCATTTTTCTTCTGTGATCTTCAACTCTGTGACGATCAGTTAGTTGTAACCGATCGGTGATATCGCTGACCGTGAAAGACGTTAACGTTCAGGGTGGAGGTATCGTAATGATTGGAGACACATATAACAATTATATTGTTTATTCACTCTATTCAGATGATCACAACGAACATAGAGTATGTGGTACACCTGAAAACACTTCGTTATAGTGATGGTAGGCTGCGGATAGCCTGAGTATGAATTATACGGAAGATGTAGATGTTTACTACACCGATGACACCACGTTAGCGTGAATGTAGGCTGCGGATAGCCTGCCTCCTCGTCGATCGTGGAAGCTATGCTGAGGGGGCAACAGGAGTACCTTGCCGTCTGTATCTTTTGCGAACGGGTTATGCTCGCAAAGGAGCGGGCAGAGAGAGAAAGGGAGAGAACGCAACACCGATCCAGACGTGGTGTTAAGAAGCGTGGTCCCTCTTAACGGCCAAATGAGTCAAGCATGGCTCCCTTAGAAGCTAGGGAGAAGATCAAGGAGTGCACCGGCAGCAATTCAACAAGAGGGCCCGGGGCACTCCTGTCAAACGTTAGGAAGGCCACTGTGGGGTTTTAGTCGGTAGGAGTTCGACACTACCCCGCCGCCGATGAGCGGCGGGGTGTCCATGAGGATTTCCCCACGTAAAAAAAAGGCTGCGGATAGCCTGAGTGTAAATTGTGAACGCACTGTTTATTCAAATGATAATGTAAAACTTGACTCGGACGAATTATGTAAGTATGACTCGTATGGTGTTTTGACTTGATGTATTAAAACTGTGACTGAGTGATTGAGAGTGTGATGTGAGTGTCTTGACGTTTACTATGTGACGCTCGAAGAGAACTATTGGAAACTGCGAATCTTGGTTTCTATGTCCCTTTGTCTTTTTCTCCTCACCACCTTATTTGCATCTCGTAATCATGGATACCGGATCACGTAATCTATCGTACGATCCAGGATGGAGAAAGTTCTATGGTTTATTGGCTTCTCGAACGGTATCGAACTCTCTCGAAATGCAACATTGTATATTGTAAGGCGATCTTTGTGTGACATTGTAGGACACAGGAACCGTTGAGAACAGACATTGTAATGCCGGGGACGTGAAATATATTATGTACCTAATTTGTATCTAATTGTATTCTTTTGGACAGAGAACGGTTGAGAAAACTATGTATGCTAAACCACGCGACGTAACAACGAATGATAGGTCGAAATCGCGAACAGTAATGTGATTGTTGTTTCTCGATTAGTGTACCTGACTAGTACAGCCGTATCGTCCGTGAGCGTCAGTATTTTGTTGCTAGTAGTTCTCGGTGTGTTGACCGTGTATAATGTATATAATATTGGTTCTATGACGATTCTTCGCGATACTCCTGCCTTGATGTCTTTAACTTCAGAATATGTGTCCTTTATTTTTACTACAGAGGTTCTATTGCTTAGGTATGGTTTGAGTAAGTGGTAGATTTGTTCCGGGAAATGTTTTTTAATTGTTTGTAAGAGGCTTTCATGGCTCACTTTGTCAAATGCTTTCTCGATATCCGTCATCCTCCGATGAACGTCGCGTGGTTCCATGGGACAATGAAAACACATTCATGCTAGTACAATTGATATGCCAAGGGCCAAGGATTAATGTTAAATCTAAATGATGTATGGGAAATATATTAAAATTATTGCATCATTCCATTGATCGATTATTGTTTGAAAGGGATATTCTCTTTTCTTCTCTAAAAAAATATAGTAAACAATTTATTTCTCTTTCTTGGCCAACTTAGCCAACACCAAACAGAATTAATTGTTTATTATATTAATATATATAATTATATAATTTGCGCGATTTTGTTATTCTCATACTCGTCTATCTCGAATAGAAAAATAGATATGAACTTTATTGTAGAACGTACAATTAAGTAGGTTCTTGTAGCGTGGAATTCAATAGATTTGTATCTATGCCAACGTACACCAAACAGAGCAAATCCCTAATTTTATAGGTTCTTGTATCTGCTAACGTGTGCTCCATTCAGCATGTGCCCGCTTGGTGCAGTAGTAGTCGGGGACCAACCAGGACCATAAGCGCGAACATTTTCATTCTCTTTTTGTCGTTATCCATGTTGATCTCTATATTCTATACACTGTTACGCTGGCGCCTTCTAACCTGACACCTATATTTACTATATAACAACCCTTTTCTGAATGAGAAGTCCTTTCTTTTTTAACATGGATACCTTCTATAGACTTTAATTTTCTGGCAGATATTAGATGGCTTTATAATTCAGTCTGAGCGCGTTGATTACTACTTTATGATTCGTCATCACAATTGCAGAAGTTTCTATCTTATTGGCGGATACATTTACACTGTTGTTGTTGTTTGCGTCACTAATTTATATTTCGATTGTTTGCTCTTATTAACATTAGTGATAGTAGAAACTTTACGTATATGTCTACGATTAGGGTATTTGTTCAGGATTTTGCGTGATCTTCAGTTTACGGTACGAACAGCACATCTGCACTTTTTGGAAAGTTAGAATTTCTCACCTCGCAAATTGTAAGATTTACAATGCAGACCCCGTCAAGAGGCTAGCTGTACACTAAAAATCGACGGGTCTGCTCTAAAGTGAACATCTGGTAACACGCCCACGACGGTTCGACAGTTGCAGAATTGGATAGAAATACATTCCCACCTCACAGGAAATATAGACAGAAGGACATACCTTGAACGGAGAGTTAGAATATAAGCACCAGGTGCTTCAAGAGAGGACAGTCTTCAAACGGTCATCATCATACAGTAATCAAGCAACAGACTCATCACATAGACTCAGCATGCACTCGCCTAAGTTTAACTCAATTACGTACAGTTCATATTCTTCTGTGTATATTAATGTTACGATCCGGTCTTGATCTTTGGTGTTCGTAACCGTTATGTATTATTCTAAATGTCGAATCTTAATTTTCTCGAATTCTATTTTAATCAAGACAGTAGTTGCTGCCACCAGAAATAATCGTTTAGCCGATTAGTTCTATTCTCGTTTGTTAATTTTAAAACAAATCGAGCGACTGAGAGGGATGAATTCGAAAACGTGTCGCACCCTTCTAAAGCGCGGCACTATTTTGAATTTCCAGGCTGTTGTATCCTTGATGTTCTAATTCATTAATATAATCAGATGAGTAGCGTTAACTAGCATATTAATGTAACTGGTAAATAAATTCCACGTTTCGGTTTACCCGCTATGTGCAGGAGTACCAGCACAGGAAGGATTAAAGTATCTTGGAATAATTAAATATCTTCAATATCTTCTTAATTGGTTATTTACTCGATTTATTTAGTTATAACATTATTAATAAGATTCTGATATTAACTCTTTATATAAGTTATAAAACAGGGATAATAGCCATTATCGCAACTACTGGCGATGGAATTTTAGATTGACGGTAAAAAGAAATTTCTGTTTGCTCTATGGTCAATCCTAATTCTTTCGATTTCTCTCTTCTTCTCTTTAATTTTACCGGCTGGCAACATTTACACGTTTCTTACTGTTATGATTTTCGCTTCTATGATTCTTTCTTGCTTTCGGCATTTAATATGAACAAAAGTTGTTTGTGGTAATTATATTCTCTGTGGGAACCAGTATGGCTTCGCAAGTCTTGCCCAAAGTCGAACAGTGGGAGAAGCGCGAAAACCCGTAGGCGCCTTCAATTATTGAATCCGCGCGTAATCTGCGCGATTTTTCAGTCGCGATTGATGTATAATTCAGGATTGTTGACAGAAATAGTCAACATCTTAATTTATTCAAATGAAAAACGTATTATAATCTGAAATTTTAGAGAAGAAAGTGTTAGAATGTCAAAAGGGAGATTCTTACCTTGCTTATATAAACTGTCGACCGCATTTTAGAAATATCTCGCTAAGTGATATTTTGGTTGAATTGGATAAATATAACAATTAAAAGACTGACTGACTTCTACCAGGGTACTTAACTCGATTTTTCTCAACTGTCTGATCTTTAACTAACTAGCCCGAATCTAAATGACTGCTCTTATTTATGCCTTAGCATAAGATAGTTCTTAAACTATTGTGGGGTAAAAGTCACGTGACAATTTATTCCGTGGTAACGTGAAGTTTGGCACGTAACATTTTGTGTACGCTGCGATCATAATTCTTGCCGATGTCCTTCCCAGAGTATTAGGATTTCAGCTGATACGGTTTTTCGTGACAATATTTATTGAAGTTTTCTTTTTTAGAAGTCATTCTTCTTGTGGTATTAGTTTTTGCTGACAATAGGTCGCGCTTCGCTTGGCACGTAGTTACCTTTGTTGATGCCGATACCCGATCCCTTGGCGCGTGACAGTTGTTTGTCTCCGCTAATGTTGTGTGAGGAGATCGTGGTCCTTCAACTTTCATCGTCCTCTTATCGCACTGGGTATTGTGGGGAAAACACGTGCAAAGCGATGCGTTGTCAATGGGCATCTCATTGTTCAGCTGATTCTAACACGCATCTCACTGTTCCTTAGTACAATTTCTTGAAGTATTGGTGTATTTGTTTATTAATTTATTGCGATATTAGAGTGTTAGCAATCGTCATATCTTTTGTTTCTTTCACGCTTTTGTTCCCTGATATATAGAATAGAAATTTACCCAGAGTTGTAACTCGCGCTATTCGCGAGTTATAGCGTATGTCTTTTCCGTCTCATGTTACAGCTACGGCTCGTGTGGAGCGCGAGACGTGACAACTGAACAGTTCAAATAAACTACAACACAAGGTTACTAGACATCATTAATCTACCTCCACCTTGAGCATTAATAGCGTTCAAGGTTAGCGACGTCAACCGACGAGTTGCAACCTGACTGATCGCCACCTAGTTGATAATTTGCAACACTATTTCCATTATTTATTTAGACTTCGAACGACACATGTCTATCACAAGTAGTTAGCACTTAGTTTCATTGGCAGGCCTGCGCATGGTTTCATACTACTCTTGACCTCATCTTTTAATTTTATGTGATATTCAAAAGTTTTTACACATCCTACCGTTTGAAATATAGTTTTATAGTTTCCCAGAAGATTTCCTGATGATTGATAATGTACAACTAAATCTACCTTTAGTTTCAAATTTAACTTAGTAAGAGTCGATAATCCTATTACTGGTGGTTTATGAATTCCCTCCGTAGCTATTATAAATTCTAAATCTGCTTTATTCTCTACCCCTAAAATTACAGATTAGTTTACATTTCTCTACAGTTTGTAATGAACCTCTCTAATATGCAATCTTTTATTTGTATTTTCTTTATAATTGCTTTTATTCACACTTTCTTTAAGTTATTTAATGATACTGCATTGCAGTGAGATCTTGAGTCTAATTTTACTCTTAATTTATAGTTCTTATTTACATTAATAGTTTCAAACCATTCTATTTCAGTACTGGGTTTACTCATAACCATGCCTATGAATGAAGTATTTATATCTTTTATTGGCAGACTTCTTTCATTATCTGTGATAAATTCTATTCTTTTATAATTAAGACAAAAAAATCCTGCGCAACGTTTTGTAAGAAAAATCATAGATTAAACATTATATCTGCCTATTCATTAAAATCCACAACAGTATATCGAAAACTCCCCTCCCCCATGGAATTTTCAAGTAGAGAGGATTAGTGTCTTCTCTAAGCCTTTATTTTCATAAATAGTTAATAAATAGAAGTAGATATAACGTTTACAGACACACCATGATTATACTGTCAGTCAGTGTCCACAGAAAAATCACATACGCATTGAATATTCTTGGAGTGCTACTGAATGTGGTTGTACGCTATCTTGCATGATTCATCCACATTTTCTACACAAATTACTGATCACTGTATATTATGATATTCTCATACATACATATAAAATAAAAAATGAAGAAACCAGAAAAAATTTTAAACAGGGTTGTTTGAACTTATACTCGAAGGATTATTACGGTATCGTTTTATAGAATAATGTGTAATAAAACAAATGAATGTACCCCCAAATGAAAAATTTTATGTATTGCGTTGAATAGCTCAGTTCTAACCATCTTTAAATACATCTAGTGAGCAGTCTGTTCGTTTTCTCAATAGGCTTATAGTGACTGTCCCTGGCTTATTTCGAGAACATTTTACAAAGAGAAAGAAAACGTTGGCGAAGAAAATCGCACGTTTCTTTTTCTGAATTAACTCTCTACTGCCTAGTTACGTAACATGTTTTAGCGATTTTAGAAATTTGGCAAGAGGGTTCTAGAGGGACAGAATTTGACAGCTATTTAAACAGCCAAAAAGAAACATTAACAGAATTGTATAAATATAAAGTTGAAAGTAATTGTAGATTTAATATAGTTTTAAGTTATTCCGCTATAGATTGTTTGCGCCTTTTCATTTTTAGTTCTTTGAACTTTTTTTATTTCCTTTATTTTTGTATTCTTCGTTATTTTTTTTTCTTTTTTTTTATCTTTTTTATTTAATTTCAACGAGAATAATTTCCGTGTGTAGTGTGTACAATGCGTGCTGTATGTATCGTGCTTATTGTGTACTTTGTTTGAACGAAAACAGAGACTGTACTGAACATTTACTGTAATATAAAACGATTGCTATTTTCAGTGCGATTTTTCTGTGAATAGTCTGAACACTTGCGATGCGATGAAACATTCAATCTTCTTTAGTCAAAAATTCTATAAGGCGGTTTTCAATATGAAGTTATAGATTTTGATTGGAATGGGTAGCTGGACATAATGTTTAAACTACGATATTTGTTACAAAACATCGCACAGGATGGTTTACATGTCCTTGCGTGTTCACAAAGCTTCAAAAGAAGCAAGTGCACCTACTTCTGTGCCCTTCGGTATATATATTTATATATATTTATATACATATATATGTATAATAATATGTAATATAATATATATTATATATATACTATTATATATATATATATATATAATATAATATAATATAATACATAAAAATATATATATATAATAATATATATATATAATAATATATATATATAATATATATATATATATATATATATATATATATAATGAGGTATTAAACATTTTCTTCTATGTTGCAACTTAAAATTTATTAACTGCAATTTTCTGCAAAGCAACCGTTATTATTTGATTATGGATGTGATTTCGAATCGCTCTGCTATGAAAACATCATGTATAAGACATAAGAATGAGGAACAAGAAAAACAAATGAAATTATAGCATGACAACTTATAGAATTTGTACGGCGATGCCTGGATCTGCTCGAGTTCCATTTTGATTACAAGAATCTCAACAATCCAACGTAAGAGAAGCAGTTTTTCAAGTTGTAGCATCCTGAATCAACAAAGTGCTAAAATTTAGACTTACAGAAAGCAACATGCAGTGGTTGAAATATTTAATCAGGGACGATTCACCACAAACATATGCGGAGAAATTATTGGAAATCATATTAGTGACCCCATCTTTTTGCCTACATCTGTGATCATTTGTGGTGTTACATATGTAGTGTAGCATATTTGCGATTTTTACGCTTATGTCTCCTAAGCAAATTGCGTGAAATTATATCATGCTAAAATCATCACTTCGTCTAGTTTATGTATGGTGGTGCTCCACGTGACCATAGTCGACCGGTTCGCCATTTTTGAGCGAGAAGTTTCGAGCACTGCGGATAGTGTGCAGACATACGACTTCCTCGTTCATAAGATTTTACGGCAATGGACCTTTTCCTGTCAGAAAAGAAATTATTTACAGTTCAAAGGGACAGATTACATTCGTTAAATAGTGAATGTAGTGTTCCCAATATAAAATCACTGTGTAATCTTGGAGAAAAACGGAAATTGTAACGGAAATGTGTAAATGCGAGTTCAAAGCTCTCTAAATCGACCTGGGGCATCTATGTGCAACAGTAGGTGCTATTTTCCCTATATTTGACTGCGAAATATAAATGCATTGTGAATAAAGCCAGTTTAAGAATTATTAAAACTTTGATATCTTTTTCCAGAAGAAGGAGTCATTTGCGAATCATGGTTTCTTTGAAACTTTCGTTCCGTATGATAAATAGGATACGTTGCAACAAAAATATTTTGACCTTAAAAATCATGCTCAAAGTCAAATTTGCATGAATTTCTTTTTACAAATCTTCACCGACCCAGAGGTGTAAAATTATACTACAGTGGCTTCTACATTTACTTTTTACATACTCTGTATACTTTGATCTTCTGCCTTTAGAACATCGGGAACACGTAAAATTTCTAGATCTCTCCTGAACCAATAAATCCTCTAACGGAATATCTTCACTCGATTCTATCCGATTCCGATTCAGCCCGTCCGCTACTTTATTTTGTTTGTCGTTATAATGTTCGATTTGATAACTATACTCCGATAACCATATAAATTACCTACCTACTCTGAAAGTTAAATTACGCTTATTCGCAAATGATTTCAGACCGTTACAGTCTGCCCGAATCGTGAAAAATATATCTATCAGGTACACCCTAAATCGAAGTTCGACCACCCGAGTTCGAAAGAATAATACTTTGCTTCCTTGTTAGTAGTCCTATTACTATTACTATTAAACAAGCTATTGGGTGCCAATCATTCTAAACTTATTTTTGCAATAGAACTCCATTGATTACCATACTACTCGCATTTGTGTATACTTTCATTGACGACTCCAGATTATAAAGCGCTAATATAGATCCATTTAGTCGAAGTTTTAATTTATTGAACACGTTATTTTAATCCACCTTTCTGGGAAAGTTCGCTCCTTTGGCTAATAAGTCTGTTAACGGCCTAATCACAGATGCAAAACTCTTCATAAGTCGTGTAAAATAGTTGGCAACGCCCATAAAATTTTTAATAACGCGAATATTTTTCGGTACAGGGAATTTTTCAATGCTTTATAACTTTGCCTTCCCGGATTCTATACTCTCCTTCGATAATTCGGATCTTAAATACTCAATCTTTTGCTTCAAAAAATGACATTTTTCTTAAATTTATAGTAAGCGCTACTTTTCTAAAATTCCTAAAACTATCTAAAATTTTAACCGTCTTCTTCTTGGGATTATTATATCATTTAAGTAGACCATTACTGTATCATATTGTAGATTTCTCAGAACTTCAACAAACTCCACTAATCAACCGAACCTCAGCAGCGCGTTATAAGACCTAAAGGGCATACGTTTGAACTGATACTGCCTATCAAGTGTAGTGAACGCCGTTATATCTCGCGATTTTGATTCTATGGCATCTGATAGTGTGTTCGGTATTTAAATCCAAACTTTTAAAATATTCGTATCCCGATAACTAATTTAACTGATCACCTATTCGCGGTAATGGGATCTATTTTTCTATCCTTTTCCTTTTTTGTTAATTGTACGATAATCATCTAGATAAGTATTCTATCTATTGTCGACTACATCTAGTAAATAGATGCAGCTAATTTAGTTAACGAGTCCGTACCTCGCGGAAGCTATAACCAGACCCAGGCCCCCTAGAGCCATCGGAGTTGAGATACGCCCAACCAGTGCGCTTGATCCCTGACCTTGATACCTGAAGCAGTTCTGGCCTACAGGGTCCTTCCCTCGTCTCAGGTCGAACGGGGCATATTTCCATAGCCCTACCGTCTCACCAGGATGGTGTCGGAGTAGTTGAGACACTGCTCGCCCGCCGACATCCTTCGGAGAAATCTAAAGCCTGCACCTGGTAACCCCCGTATCTCCGGGGAGACATAAAGCCTGCGGCTGGCACCCCCTTTGTCCATCTAGCCAGCAAACTTCGGCTATTAACCACTACCCCACGAGTCCTACGCCAAATGGTCGAGAGGGAGGGGCAGGCGCCCCGGGGGCTCATCTAGGTACCAATCTAAGTCATTGGTGGGACTATCGATTTGTGGATGGACGGCCACGTCTCTGTCAACGTCTTTCCACGTTCCTGTAGCCACCGTTACTCGATAGGACCAGATGAGACTCACGTAAGCGGGGGCCAGGCGCCGGCTTCGGTCGGTGCCGATGGTCTCGATCCTGGAACTTATCCCGACGGTTCCACCTGGCTCAGGTCCGTGGGTTCGCCACCACCCAGAGGACTCACGCAAGCGGACTACTGCCGCGAAACGCGGTCACTGCACTCCCGGCGGTCCCACTCTGCGGTGAGATACGATAATCAATGCACATTCAGGTCTCTCCATTACGCTGTGTCACTAAAATTGCAGGACTCGCAAAGTTTAAATTAATGTCTTCAACGATTTCTGCCAACTTCAACTCGCTGATTAGATCTCTCAGCTGCTCGCACTCGTGATACGATAGTCTATAGAGATATCCGGTGATCGCTTTTTATTTCAATAATCATCGCTAATCTGTTGATGCATTCTATTTGTCTCATACAACATACCTCTATGTCTGTATGCTCATTTAGCAACGCAATCAGCTGGTTGGCGTTCACAACTCCCATGTCTGTGTCGGTTACTTCGTTCAAAGGCCCTACTTCGAAGACTTTCCCGCGAGTAATCTTCTCGTGCGGTTGGATCGTTATGATATGTCCTGAGTTTTAAAACTAGGAGAATCGCGTATCCCGATTCATCCTCGGCCACTATATACTGTGGTATCTTGAGCCGCTTTTCTATAGTCATTCTTTGATATATAGTTCCGTATTAGGAAAGTCACTTGCAACTACCATAAGTCTTAGATATTTATCAGGGATTATTCGTACCATTTTCGGCCACGAGGCGGGCTTATCCGTTTTTTCGGACATCGGATATATGGCATCGAGCTTTTCAGCGATAATGTCAGTCTAAAGATGTAAGGATATATGCCTTATTAGCAAAGGAAGCACCTGACTCTCTATTGGTACGACATGAACTTCAATCGTCATCTTCACACCTTTGGTGTTAATTCCTGCAGTAGGATTCCCTACCAATTGTACACTGCCTTACCCATAACCAATCAACTTGGTTTCGTGATATTCATAGATTCTGCGATATTTCTTATTCCATATCTTACTGTTGCTCCATAAATCTATTATCTACTTTTTCATTAATCTATCCGTTTTTCATGACCTTAAAAGAAGTAATAACGCTTACGTTTAAGGTTCACTTGTTTGCTTCTATTGTTATTCGCTCTGCCTTCTTACTACGCAGACTCGCGTGTAATATCTGTGCCCACCGCATTTGAAACACATCACTTCCCTTTTGGAATTCGGGTACTGTTTTACTGCATGACCCATTCGTTTACATCCATAACAAGATAATGTGCCGGGCATCGTCCTACAAGCACTATTATCTCTTGGCGTAATTTTTGTATTCTTTATGTTCACATCCATTCCACAAATCGGGCAACAGCACACAAGGTCGATTGTATTTTCCCAACGGTTCTATATAATTTTTAAAGCGAACGTTTGCGAGACCATCGACAATCCATTCGACCGTTTCCCGATCGTTCATCTTAATCTATTACATTTAGTTAACTTCTCGTAATGATCTCTATTATACTCTAATATAGACTGACCTTCTTCCGGCGATAGTTGAGCGCATTTATCGTCTGCAACATGACGCTCTCTTGTGATAAAGCATTTTCTTAGAACATCTTCTTCCAATCTTTCTATGACCGCTCCTCTCGTGACAATCCGTCCCTCCACTTCTTGGCAACGCCGTTGAGCCTCCACAACGCATGATGTTTCATAGTGATTTTGTCCTATAGGTAAAACTCTCCGTATTCCTCCATCTTGTCCAGCCATTGTTCGATCGTTAAATCGTCTTCGATCGACGGCAACACCATCGCCTCCTCCACAGCAGAATGCGATAATCGACTCATTACAATTTGATAAGTTTTCCCGTTTGCCGATTTTCGAATCACCACTAGCAACATGTACCTTTTTATAGAAAAGGCTACCTTTCAAATCATCATTCATGTTAAATCCGTCAAAGCTTCGACGACTTTCATCCGGATACAGTTCGACTCTCGTGTATTGACGTCGATCCTTATTAACGGCCACATGCCTGCAAATCGCAAATTCTTAGTCTCAGCTATTATTCGGTACACGCTGTAACCACTCTGCGGTTGTATCCCACTTCTAAGAAAATGTAGCGCCTTTTTAACTCTGAATTTATTATTAATTAAAGTATATAAAAGAAATGATATAAATTGCAAAAGAGTAACGATTGCTCTTAATACACGTCCTATCCACACGAGCTCAATTTCTCTACTCTCTATGAATATTACATCATCGGCAAGCCTCGCGGATAGATATCATTAACGACACCACGCACATAACTACATAGAACATGATTATAAGAACTATCCAAGAAAATTGCATACTGGAGTCATTATTTTTATTTTATGTTATTATATTTTGTTAGAGCTTCTTAGTGTAATAAGTATGAGTATAATAATAAAATATAAAACATAATAAAAATAAGAAAAAATATTAAACTAAATGTTGAAATAAGAATAATTGTAAATCTTTGTTTAATTTTTAATATTTTACTAAAATTATAATTAATTATAATTAATCCAGCGAAACATAAGTGACGACAATATGTATACTTATTAACTTAAATTCTTTTTTAAATATGAAATATACTAAAAAAAATACGAATTTAACAAATACATTTTCGATGTACTCAACATTATTGTAGATTCACAATAAGAAATATCATTCCGACGTTTTATTTCTCCTTTTCAAGAAAATAAATATATATCTGTTTTCATTGGAAGATAAAGGGCAAGTGTTTGCATTTTTAATATAAATAGTTCATAATGATGCCTGTAGCAAATCAATATACAGAAGACTGCTCCCTCTGTATTTCTTTTCTTCTTATTCAGCCGGTAATCGCTGATATTACTACATATTACGCGAGCATTAGTTTCTTCGTAATACGCTGTAGGTAATTACGTTCGATCGATAAACATTTCTAAAGATTGTTCTAGTACTTAAAAGTTTTGCTTTTACTTCCAACAGAATATTTTTCAGTATGCAGTGATCGCTTGACTGTGATTTGTTGCAATATCTAGGAAGATATTTTCATATATATAGATACATAAAAGGTACCGTCTTTCGAATGCTAAAAACTTCCAAAGGTAGTTATAGCTTTTTGCACACACACACACACACACACACACTATAAGTTATCCATTATGTAATTTTTCAAATATTGTGCAAAATATAATGGTTAAGTTCTACATTCTTGGTACATCTTCAAAATCGCTTTTTTCAAATACGAAATCTTATATAAACAAAATTTTATATTTTATTTTTTGTAAAGAAAATATTCTGCTCTAGTATACACTACCAGTTATAGGAACATATAAGATGTTAAACTTTAAAACTAGGAGACTTGCAATACAATGTATACTTACGAAACAAAATGAGAAATAGTAATTTAGAAGCTAATAAACATTAGAAGCTAAAATAACATGTAATATTGCATTTGTAAGTAATTAAAATATCACTTTTGAGAGGAAATATTATGCCACAACGAAAGATTGTCACTAATATCAACAAAACATTTAGCTACAGAACGTTAATTTTTTATAAAGTATATCTGATGTTTTTTCCTTGTATTTGGATACCATATCCATGAATCATGAGTGAAATATTCCAGATTTATATATGTTCTATCTAATCCATATATCATCTATCCAGTACTATAATTTAATTATATTCTTTTTCTGGGCAAGTAAATTATATTCATTACATATTATTAAAGAAAATGCTATTGTACGATGCTAAGGCGATGTTACTTAATATCTATATTGATTAACTATTTTCATTCCTCTTTATAAGTTTAATATATATAGGGTATCCGAAAATGATTTGTCGTGATCACCATAATGTTATTCTTACACTATTAAAATGTAAGATCAAACTTTTTCTTATTACGTCGTATTCTACTTGATCGATCTATTGAAGATAGAAAGTCTGAACGGAACTGTGGGTTATAAATTAATTGTTTTTTTGGAAAAATATATTAAAGTTCCATTAACTTATGTATACATATTAGTTTTCGACGCGTAGAATCAAAAATGCAAATTTTAATTTTAGGAATCCAGCGGTTCAAAGCTATGAATATCTAAAACACTTATTTTGCAGGTTAGTTTTGCACCCAAACCTAATGCAATGTTCTTTTCTCATCCCAAAACTCATTTACCTACATATTTTACACAATAATTCATTGTATTGTATTTATATACATACCTCAACAGCAAGTCTTACATAGCTTTTGAAACAATCAGTGTGACTTTCGTTACCCTCGACAATATGTTCTATTATAACAGGAAGTAACGTTCTCACTTCTCGATTCTTAACTACACTCATTCTGTAATCGTTAGTTTCTGTATCGACTATACTCAACACCCAATATACCTCGATTTTTCTGCGACGGTTGTATTTCCTTTTTCCAAACTTTATTTAGTCAATCTTAAATAATGTAAAAATAATAACATTCAAGTGAAATATAGGTAATACAAAAATATAGGAATATCGCACTGTTACATGGACTACTTGAACAATAATCGAAGATCCACATTCCGAAATTCGTCCTAATTTCGGTTTTCATACCTGGATAAATGAAAAATGACCTATTATTTTATGTACAATTAATAGTACATAAGCACAAGCGAAACCAACAATTAACCTATTCTTCATTACGCCAATTGGTTTGGGATTGACCTATATTCAGACATCACAATATTACTTCTTGATCACCACATTGTTAACATAACCGCTGAAAATCGCATTATCACAAAATGTCTCCTGCACGCAGAAATCTCCCACTTTTCCCGTATTCTGATATATTTCACGAGCTAATTTGTAATTTCCAGTTGCTCCATAAAAAGCACAATACTTCCTCATTAAAAACGAATATAAATGTAAACACATTGTACCAGTCCACCATGCAATCCACCAGCAGGCCATAAAGTCAATTTAAGAATTATTAAAACTTTAACATTTTTTTCCGCGAGAAGAAGTCATTTGCAACCCATAGTTCCTTTGAGACTTTTGTTCCCCGTGATCAGTAGAATAAGTTACGATAAAAATGTTGATCTTGAAAATTATGCTCAAAGTCAATTTTCCGCGAAATTTTTTTTATAGATCTTCACCGATCCAAAAGTGTAGGATTACACTACAATGGATTCTACACCTATTTTTTATACCCTGTACATGTGTTTATTCATTTTTGTTAATATTATGTAAAGATTATTTTGATGTGTGTATGCGGGAAAATATATATTTTACAAAACATTTGAATCGTACCAATTATACCACGGATTTTTATTATTTACCAGGTCTGTAAATATGAAACCGGAATTTGCCCATATGTGGCGATAACTTTTAATGTAGCTAACTTCAATACGCGTCATTGACGCCATTTCTTTGTTTTGAGATCTGCTAAAGATTTTCAACTGTTTGCGATACAAGTTTAGTGCAACAACATAGGTTTTAGTAGAATTTGAAAATGTCGAATTTTGTGCCTA
>JACXIK010000009.1:986039-1092226 GCA_014737385.1 Bombus superbus
AAATGGCTTGACGACTGGTTTGCCTCAAAAGAGGAACAGTTCTTTTGGCGTGGCATTCACAAATTGCCAGAAAGATGGCAAAAATGTATAACTAGCGATGGGCAATACTTCGAATAAAACACTTTTTATCATTTTCATACAATAAATGTGTAATTTCTTTGCAAAAATTCCGGTTTCATACTTACATACCTGGTAGATTTTTTTGTTTAAATGGGTTTACAAAAATACGAATTTGCATTAAAATCAACACTCTAATGATAATAGATATTTCTTAGTTTAATACAAGTCTCAAGAGTGTGAAATTATCATTTATTTGATACGTTTGGTACTTTTTAAATAGGAATAGAAATACAATTTTTTAAGCGTTTTTTATATGTTTGTCAAAAATTAGCACCAAACGATTTTATATGGCACCAGTAAAACTTACGGAGTTATACAAATTTGTAAGTAATATAAGAAGTAATATTCATATTTACAGGGAATGTTATCGTCAATGGCTATAAAGAGCATTATTAGCTATCCAGTTGAAATCACCCTTCGTTTGATTGGAGCATGGCCAAATTCTTCATATCGAATTTTCAAATGTATCATATGGACAACAGTGATGTCAACGTTCTTAATATTTCAATATTCATATTGTCTTACTCACGTTAAAGCGGCCGATTTAACAGACTTATTAGACGGCTTAAGCGTTACTTTTTCAAATACTCTTCTTCTTCTGAAGTTTATTATCGTTTGGTTCCACAAACAGTAAGATGGTTTCTGATTATTTTTATTTGATCTATTCTTTTTAAATTTATATTTGCTTCTATTCATCAAACTTATTTTATTTATTATTAATACTTATTAATAAACTTGTTAACACTTTAGCTATAATTTTTCAATATTATACATTATCCAACATTTATTTTATGGTTTCACTTAATGTGATTTTAATATTACACGCACAAATAATCATTTCAGTTCATTGATAAGTGTTCAAATGATAATGTGAAATATTCTATAATAGGTAAAGTGATTTGCACGTTCAAATTTATTTTCACAGTTAAAGTCATTAAAAACACCTGTATAGTAAAGAATATTTTTCAAGTAATATGTTTAAAACTTATCATCATAAAATAATTGTATTATTTTAAAATGTATTATTCAATGAAATGCTTACAATGCAATCTACAAGGTGCAAGAGAAAAGTAAATAGTATGAAATATATATATACATTTTACAATATTAATACTAACTGATATACAAAACAAGTGTTGAACTAGGATAGTGATTCAAGTGTAAAATCCACTTCACAGACCAATCGATGTACCTATATGATTGCATGATTGATATGTATGCATCTATAAAAGCTATATGACTGCGGATATTATTTTATACAGAGCTTTTTCCGAAATTTTGGTCATAATGGCTGAAGACTGGGATAATTGTAAATCTGAATGGAATATGGAAGTAATGATGCAGAAAGCTATTTTATCCTATCGCATTGCGAAGGTTATGCTTATAGTGTTTACATGCAGTATCTCTCTATATGCAGTGACCACCTTTTTTGTTCCTGACAACATTGAAGCATCACATTCTACGGAAAAGAAATTTTTATTAAGAATGGAATTTCCTTTCGAAGCAACATTTTCACCAATATACGAAATCATTGTGACGATACAGCTTTTCATACAACCGATATTTTCTCTAATGGCCGGAATGTTTATGGCTCTTATTGCAACGTTTGTGAGTTATTGCTTTTTACTTCAACCTCATATGTTACTCATGTATTTGCTTTTCTTTGAATCATTTAGTTAGGATGATATGAAAGTCACTAATAGGCTTACAAAAATAATAATTTAAAGAATACTGTTTGAGATGTATTTCTTTCTAGAATAATAAAATATAATTCATGAGAATCTTTTTAAGTTATATATCAAAAACTATGTGGCATAAATGCCTGCCATTTTCAGTCTCACATATGGAACTCTTTTAAGAACATTTTCCATAACTTTTGTTCGAGTATCTAGCATTAAGCCTTATATTTCGTTTAGAAATCTTCAGCTGCTCAATGATCTTCGGTTTGTTTTTGTATATCTTCTTCTTATAGCACCTCTAAAAGAAAAAATCACGGACTAACAAGCTTCTCGATCGAGAGAATGAATTGAATTTCAAATTTGTGGAAACTAAATCTCGAAAATGAAACTTTATAATTATGGTTCACTGAATAAAGCAGTAATCTTCTAGTTTAGAATTTATCTTCTTTTATAGAAGTTTTTCTATTGAAGAAACATCTTTTCGGAAATTTCTTATATTGCAATTTGTAACCGATCGGAAGCTAATTAACATTTATTCAAAATATTATTTTGTCAAATTATCGAGAGTGCCTGAAAAATCGTGGCGACTGTTACGCTGCATACGCTTTATATAATATGCAAGGTGTCCCATGCACTTGGACTCGGCCATAAAGTTAAAAAAGTTAACGATGGAAAAATATTATTATAGGAAAATTCAGAATAATTACATGGTTTTAAATGATGCGTCACATGGTACTTGTGCATTCTCCAAAAGTAGAAGTGTTTCAAAGATTTCAAGGTCACCTTCATTTTTCAAAATGAAACTACATTTTTCATACATTATTTAATGGATTTTTTAATTCTCTTCATGAAAGTATTAAGATACTTGTTTTTCAGCACTGTATCATATTTGGATCTAGGCTTGAACATTTCTTCCCTACTAGTGTTGCTCTCTTTGCTCTTGTTTACTATCAACTGTTTCGTGTAAAAATCGGTGGGTCTAACGTCTTTCGGTTAGCATTTTTACTCATTCATTCAAGCTGTACGAAATTATGTTTGAAATTTTCACCTCATTTCCTTTTCATAGTAAGGACATTTCTTAACAGCATCTTCGCAATCTAGTGGACAGGCCACGTGGATCCGTTGCTTGAGTATAATGATCTAAATCCATTAGGTTTCTCCTTCTATAAGCATTTAAGATCTATCATGCATCAAACCCAAGCAAACAATATGCACAACAATGTACAACCTGCGCGTAAGAATCTGAATTTAAGATTAGTTAGTCGAAGAACATCTATTGTAATATTTTCGTGCGAGTGCGGAACTCAATTCTAAGCTGTGCAATAGTGTGTATTGTGGTATGAGATAGACACTTGGAGCGTTTGCTGTAATCACAACCTAAAAACCAGCATCAACGTTCACACGAGGCTTTTTATTTATTCTAATGTGTAGATTCGCTTCGTGGAATATCGACATGCATTTATGAATCATCCTGTATATTACTATATTATATTACGTATTATTAATTAATTAGTTACATTATTAATTAGTTACTGCTAATAATTATGTTATTCGTTGTTATTTATGAATAAGAAATATCATAGAAATTACGATAATAATTTGAAGCAATTCTAATTTCTGAAAGTGTGTTTCATTATTTTTAGGTGCTTCATGTAGCCAGTCAGATCGATATACTTTGTGATAGATTAACAGAGATATTAAATAATTATAATGAAGAGCAATTACGTATAACTATCATAAAAAATCTTATAGCCAAACACCAAAGAATTATAAGTTTATCTGAAAATGTCGAAACTGTATTCACTTTGATATCTTTGCTACAATTCTTTTTTAACACTGTGGTAATCTGCTTTGTGAGTTTTCTTCTTGTAACCGTAAGTAAATTCAGTCATCAGATTGAAAAATACAACGTGAAAATTTATGTTCATTTACAGTGATTCTCGAAAGTATTTGAACAGTCCTGTAAAGGATTACTTCTGAACTCCGCGAAAAAGATCCACGCTCCATCGGCGACAAACTGCTCGAATTTATGTGCATGCCCGCAATCGATCAACGAAATCATCGTGATTACATTTGATCGCTCCATTGTTAATCATTGACCTAAACACATCAAATTCGCTAACTCCCTTTTTGTTCAGAAATTGGTCATAGACTTGACTTCGATTTATTTTCATTTATCTTTCGCATTCTGCGAACTGGCTATCGTGCTATTGCGATTTCGTGTCAATCTCGTTGTGGAGTGCATTCAAACGCTTCGCGTTAGTCCGCTCAATCTCGTTAATCTCCTGTGCGTCCTTCTGTGGGTACGGTTTCGTTGGATTTTTATTTTGGCGATTGTAAATAGATTATACATTTCGAAGCTGTCCAGACTCTTTCGTGGCATTTAACCGTTATCGGACAAGAAACGGTCGTGTGCATGTGTATGTGCATGTGTGGCTTTGCGCCATGTCTCACGGTTTCTGACATTGAAACGAATCTGAGAATTTATACATATAAATGCTACAAGATATTATACACTTCGTAAATATCACAAAAGTATTCGAACAGTCAAAAAAATTGTTCGCTATATTAATAAGCGACAATATCTAACATCTTTAGCATTAATTATATGTTTAAGACTGCTATTTATGGTCTATACTAATTTTCACTAAATTTTTATTTGCAATAAATATTTGTAACTTTGTATTATCGGATTGGTTTCAAATTTTGCCACTATAATCACGATAATCGTGTCTCATTACAGTATTAACAAAATTTCAACCAGTATCGTAATATGCACATAATATATTTATATAAATTTTCTGTGGTAAGCGTCGAATATTTTCGAGAGCCACTGTATTTTTGATATTACTTGACGATTATATCATTAAATATTTCTCTTTCACATTTTAGTCATTAAGCAGTGGACAAGCGCCTGCAGTAATAGCAAAATGCTTTCCTTATTACATAGCTGTTAATTTTGAAGCACTTATACTTTGTTATACGGGCGAATATCTTAGTTCAAAAGTAAGATATTTATGTTAAAGATTATAATAAGGTTATTATGATTATCTGATTAAAAGGTCTCCTTTTAATTGTTGTATAAAATCATTCTTTTTTTACAGAGTGAGAATATCGGTTGGACTGTGTACAATTCCAATTGGTATCGATTAAGTATTTATGAAACTCGCGCACTTTTATTATTAATATTGCGTTCTCAGAAGCCTCTGAGTCTCACGATTGGGAAATTTATGAATCTTTCTTTAGAGACGTTTGCTAATGTAAGAATTCTCTCTTGCTTTCATAAAAAATTAAATCAAATGTTCTAGAAAATAAATTTTTATCTTTTAATACAGCACAAGTGATTTTAATTTTACAAAATAAATTTTAATATTAGTTATCCAATTAATGAAAATAATTTTTACTTATTTTGTTCGATATACAATCAACTTCAATATATTTTTTGCATTTAACTTGTTAAAATTATTAATCAGGGCAGTAATATTATTAAAATGATTTATTGTCATGTCTTTTATATTCTGTTTTATAGATGTTGAAAGCTTCTGCTTCATATGTTTCGGTGTTACATGCAATGGAATAAAACACGATGAAAATTTGCAATAGTAAAAAAACTAATGTGGGCCGGAATAATATACTCTAGTTATAATACATATTTTATTACAATGAAACAATCAACTCGAAATTTGGAGACTGAAGCAATGATGTATTACTAATGAACTGCAGTAAACAGGAAAATTTTCTTGCTTCAAAGTTTATTTTACATTTTACAGTTTTCATAAAATGTAGTATTGCAATTGTTATCTAAATTTAAAGATATTCTGAGTATTTATTTTTTATATGTAAATTCGTTTCCTTACAGTTACTGCATTATTTTGTTCTAATTTTACATACTATTAATAAATTTCGGAAATGTATTCCTCGTGACTGTCATGGTAATTCGATTGATTAATCATATACAGTGGTTCACGAAAGTGTTCGAACGTACCTTAAAACAGAATAAGTTTTTTAAAATTGGAACAAATCATTTGAATTTTTTTTAGATATTAGAAGGATTGATTTACTAGATGAGGTGTAAGCAATATTTTGACAAATGACAATTGATCGGAGTCGCAATGAAAATAATGTGAGGGACTTTTGCCAATATTAGAAGTTTCTTGGTGTGACAGTCGAGTTGCGATAACAAATGGAAAGGTCGGCGCAAAGCTGAAATCGCGAGTTTTAGTGTTTGAAGTGATCTCGAACATTGCTGAAAGTTCGCAAACCGATAAGTATACAAAGCCAATCAAAAAAGAGGTGGAATATTACGTGTTGATGTAAATATTTTCCCGCTCACATTTTTACAACAGTACAAGTCGCTTTATCTCTAATTTAAATAGCATGTTTTGCAAATTTAAGTATGTCAGTTACATATGTTGAAAATTTTATCGAAATCGATTAGTTACAAACGGTTAAAAATGATAAAATTCGCAATTTTTCATGACCAATATCACTTACAACGGTCATAAATCTAAAGATCCTTACATTTTTCGATGTCTTTCGCTTATTTCTGCATCAACCGATTTTCATAAAATTTTCAGCATATATATATTACAAATATAAATCTACGAAATCTACTGTATAAATTTTTAACCTTCGCCATTTTCTCCGCGTTTCTGACCAATACGAATTCTTTTAAAATTTTGTTTACACGCCATCTAATAAACTAATCCCCTTAATTTTTCAAAACCCGGTTTTAAAGAAATTTTTTGAAAGGAATATTCTGTTTTAAAGGGTGTTCAAACATTTTTTGTGAGCCATTCTATTATAATTAATAATACAATCGGTTATTAAAATGTACATATAACGATTGTTTAAACCTTGCGTAAATAATATATACATATATATTATAACATAACAGTTATCATAACGTAATGCAAATTTAACACGGCGTATAATAGCTTTGCAATATCTCTTAA
This sequence comes from Bombus superbus, assembly GCA_014737385.1. Lineage (NCBI taxonomy): Eukaryota > Metazoa > Arthropoda > Insecta > Hymenoptera > Apidae > Bombus > Bombus superbus. The sequence continues at coordinate 992,794 of JACXIK010000009.1, forward strand.
GAAATTTTAAAATATTTAAAATATTTTAAATTAAAAGGATATATTTTGAACATTTAAAAATGATTATTTGTTTTCTTTATGAATTTACTCTTTCTCATTATGTCATTTAATACTTTTCGTTGTGTACTTTAAGTATAAAATAAATGCAAATCAAGACACAAAAAGTAAAAACGTGTTATACATACAATTTGTTTTTAAAATATAGAGTATTAACATGTATAAAAATTTGATCGTACAATTTTTAAGTAAATATATCGTGCATTGAGGAGGTAAGTATTTATAAATATTTACTTGATAATTAGGTTTATATTTACGACTGACAACAATCTACCATTTAAATTTACTATCTTTTATGTTCCGGAAATTAACTTTATATGAAGTTGAGTTTTTATACTCTTAATGTGCAAATACGGAACAAAAAGGAAGAATTGTATGATGTCTTACGGATAAAGTGTGAAAATCCATTAAACATGTGTATGTACATAATGTAGTAGATGTTTATTGCTTATCCATGATGTAAATACGACCTAAGAAAACTTATTATGAGAAATATGAGAATTCTAATAAAATGAAAATTCTACAATCCTAAATTATATATAATTATATAAATGAATATTCTAAATAAGAAGTACTGAAAAATTAAGACAAATAAAAAAGTAGTCTTAATTTTGAAGCAGTTATACTCGTTTATACGGACGAATGTCTTACTTCGAAGGTAAGATATTAAAGCTAGTATCATGTCGAAGACACAAAAATTCGCGTCGTTTGAATTTTCAGTAAGCAAAGTGAATAAAGACTTGAACTTTCAGATTTGATTTATTTTAACACATGAATCCAGCAGAATAACAGGTTAGAGTATCGCAATTAAAGTGTATCGGGCGCTGATTTGTGAGGGTTTAAATACTAAGGTTTTTTCCCTCTGGAGGGGCTATCACCTGAAAACTATATCGTTATGGTTTTGATACCTGTGGCACACAGGATGTTTTATGAAACGTGATTGTCCTGTCGCTGTATTCTGATCCCCCAGTGACATATTCATCAAACATATTGAACCAAAAATGAGCCAGTAAAAAAAAATTAATGTTGATCCCATCGCGACGTGGGAAATGTAGCAGCTCGCCCGTAGACCGACACGAAGAGCGTAAAGAATGGATTCCGCGTATTATAAGTGAATCGGCGTTTATTATCTCAGCAACTAATAGTCAAAATGAGACTTTTTTTTAATTTGGGGTAGTTCATTGAAACATTTACAAATTCTCAAGCATAATCATTAGCATCGCCTCTACATGTTTTTATAACGAATATTAGGAGAAATGGTATTATTACTTTATTATTAAATAATTAACAATTCTTAATAATTGTCATTATAATTATGAATATATTTTGACCTGTATTGTAAAAATTATTAAAATTCTATAATACAGACCAAAATATATTCATAATTATTCAAATACATATATATATATGTTACGCCGCGTGGCTCACAGCAAGCCGATCCAGGTTTCCATAGGCCCGCCTCGATCGAAATTTTATTGAGCGCTGGACCAACCTTAGCATCTCTTTGCGTTGGTCAACTCAATATCAGTCATTCAAACAGACCCGACTTGCGGCTACAGAAGACGCGATTTGGGTGGGTCATCGGGGGGAGTCCAGCCTTCCAATCAGCGGCACACACCTTCCATGCTTCCACGACGTCGTTACAACTGGACCTCGCTCGCTTTTGGGAAATCGACGAGGGACCGTCTACTTCACGCATCTCTGAAGCAGAGCGACAATGCGAGGAACATTTTAAACGTCACGTTCAAAGCACCAACGAAGGACGATACATGGTCGCACTTCCATTTAATGAAACGATTCCTTCACTTGGATCCTCCAAGGCCATGGCGATGAAGCGACTCAACTCTCTCGGTCGTCGGTTTCAACGGGACAAACAGTTCGAAGCCGACTATCGCGCCGTAATTCAAGAATACTTGGATTTAGGGCACATGACGAAGATCGCGACGGATCATCTCCCGAACGACGGGTATTTTTTGCCACATTACGGCGTGATCAAGGAATCCAGCCAAACCACGGAACTCCGAGTCGTGTTTGATGGATCTGCCCCAAGCACCACCGGAGTATCCTTGAATGACATTCTTCACACTGGACCGAAACTCCAAGAAGACCTATTCTTCATCCTATTAAGGTTGCGATCTCACCAATACGTCCTTACAGGAGACATCGAAAAGATGTATAGGCAATTCCTAATGCGCCCGGAGAACCGACGGTACCAACAGATTTTATGATGGAAAAGTTGATACTTATCAACTCAATACCGTGACGTTCGGGTTGTCAGCGGCACCGTACTTAGCCATTCGATGTCTCAAACAGCTTGCGGATGACGAGAGACACAGATACCCGCGAGCTGCAGCAGTTCTACGGCGAGATTTTTATGTCGACAACTCCCTAACTCTGAGAACAGAACTTACGGAACTACTCAGTTTAGCCGGCCTAAAAATCCGAAAATGGGCATCCAATGATCAGAAACTATTACGAGGACTTGCCAAACAAGACATCAACGATAAACTACACTTAGGAGAATCACAGACGTTGAAAACTCTAGGTATTTTTTGGAATTCTTCCAACGACTCAACTCATTATTCTGTCGAAATCAATCCTATCGCCTCTCGCATCACCAAGCGGATAATCAGCTCTGAAATCGCCAAGATCTACGATCCTCTGGGGCTACTCGCGCCAGTAATCGTGCCTGCTAAGATGTTATTCCAACGATTGTGGACATTGAAGATCGATTGGGACGAATCTCTGTCCGCTGATATACATACGGAATGGAGCAAATATTACACACAATTACCACTACTCAACAATGTCAAATTCCCACGCAAAAGCATAATCAGATCTGCAACGGAAATTGAACTGCATAGGTTCTCAGACGCCAGCGAAAAGGCATATGGAGCATGCGTTTACATCCGTATCATCACTCAGGATGGTCATGTCTGGACACGACTCCTCACCGCAAAGTCAAAGGTGGCTCCACTCAAATCCCAATCAATACCAAGACTCGAACTGAGCGGAGCACTCCTGCTCACATCATTGATGACCACAATACTTCAAGCATTATCAAACAAAATATCTCGCATCGTCTATTGGACTGATTCCACCATCGTCCTGCACTGGATTGGTACATCACCGCATACTCTGAAGACCTTCGTCGCCAATCGAGTAGCAGAAATTCAAAGGCGGACTCAGACTTCGGATTGGCGTCACGTTCCCACTACCGACAACCCTGCGGATCTCATATCCAGAGGCCAATCACCCAAAGAGTTTCTGCGATCAACCATCTGGCAGCATGGACCGGAATGGCTCCAACAACCAGAAGGATGTTGGCCGACGTAGAATCCAACGCCGTTGCTCGAGATACCAGATCAAAAGAAGGTAACATGTCTGGCCGTGAGTCCCGCCGACCATAGTTTACTTGAGAAATTTTCCTCGTGGCCAATGTTGATGAGGATAACCGCTCGCTGCTTAAGCTGGAAGCAGAAGCAGAATCGAGGGAAACCTCTGACCACGCACGACTTGACTATCGCTCACAACAAACTTATCAAATTGCTACAGTTATGCTATTTTTCAGAGGAAATTCGTATTCTCCGAAAGGATCGAACTTCCGCGGTGAAGGGAAAACTGCAACGGCTCAATCCCTTCTTAGACAAGGACGGGATACTGCGAGTCGGAGGTCGACTCAGTCATTCACCGTTGCCTTTCAGTCAAAAACACCCAATAATTTTACCTAAGTCTTCAGTTACAGCACTCATCATCGAACATGAACACCTTTTGAACCTCCACGCTGGAACTCAAGGTACGTTGTACGCCATCCGACGACGTTATTGGTCCATCGATGGATGCAGTCAGGTTTGGAGCACGATAAAGAAGTGTGTACGCTGCTGCCGAGCCAATCCACCTCCAGTGGACTACATAATGGGCGATCTCTCAACTGCCTGTACGACCGAATCTCGCCCATTCACCAATGTTGGAATAGACTACTGCGGCCCATTCTACATCAAAGAACGCAAGGACCGCAATCGCCGCAAAATCAAAACCTATGTAGCCATCTTTGTCTGTCTCGCTGTCAAGGCAGTCCACATCGAACTGGTCAGCGATCTCACGAGCGAAGCGTTTATCGCCACCCTACGAAGATTCATCGCACGGCGAGGATATTGTTCAACAATTTCTTCAGACAACGGTACTAACTTCGTTGGCGCCAATAACGAATTGCGAGAACTCTGAAACCTTATCCAGTCCGACGATCATAAGGTAAGAGTTCAGTCATTTTTAGCAGAACAACGGATCGAATGGAGCTTCATTCCACCTAACTCGCCTCACTTCCACACGTAGGTAATGAACTCTTGACATTTGAAGGTATGAATACTCTAATCATTGAAATTGAGTCAATCCTAAACTCCAGGCCACTCACTCCAATATCTACTGATCCAAATGATCTCCTGGTCCTCACTCCTGGTCACTTCCTTATCGGTGATTCACTGACTAATTTTCGGGAACGAGATTTCAGGGACACTCCGTCCAATCGTCTCTCTAGCTGGCAACACATCCAAAAGATTAAGCAGCATTTCTGGCGCCGATGGCATCAGGAATATCTCAATGAGCTAAACGTGCGACATAAATGGAGCAAGGGCAGCCACGGCATGAAGGAAGGCACCATCGTCATCCTCAAAGAAGACAACGTTCCCCCAATGCAATGGTCATTGGGTAGAATTATCAAGGTCCAACCTGGCGCCGACGGCATCATCCGGATTGCTACAGTTCGAACCGCAACGACTACTTTGGAGCGAGCCATCAAGCGACTGGTACCACTACCAATCAGATCCGAGCCCGAACAAGAAACTAACAACCAAACCGAACATTGAGGAGGATCCACTTCGTCGTATTATTCTATATTAGTTGATTGGTACCCTCTCAACGGGGGGAGCATGTTACGCCGCGTGGCTCACAGCAAACCGTCTTTCTCAATCGTCATTCCGCTAAAAGAGTACATTTAATTACAAATTAACGACACGACATAGTTTGCATCTCGCACAATACAATGTCTGTTTCCAACGGTTCCTATGTCCTACAATATCACCGAAAAGATCTTACCACATTTTCAAACACCTACATCGTTGCGGGACATATCCGATGTCACGCTTCGAGATAGCTCGATACCTTGTGAGAAAGTTCGTTACCGTTCGAAAAGCCTGATGAATCAATCATAGAAACTTCTCGATGCTGGATCATCCGATATATCACGTAACTCAGTTTCCAACGGTCACGAAAGACAAGGGACATAGGAACTAAGAGCGACAAAATCAGTTAGTTCTCTCAGAACCTTCAGAAAGCATACATCGAAAATCAAAACGCAAGCAATCTTTAAGCGCAGTCAAGGCGAATATATCGAAGAGTTTAAATCAAAGAATTCAAGTCTAATTATGACACACATTTAATTGTATCATCGCGACGAAAATAACTAATTGTCAATTACCTTCGGAAATATTGTTGGAAATACATATTTTGGTATTGTTAATCAGTGTCAAAATCATTACAACCACCCTTAATATCCGAAAAGAATTAAGGGAACGATTATGTTCGTGGCGTCGATTGTCAAGATCGTAACGAGAATTTACACATCTCGTTGGCGCGTTTAATCGAGATCGCGTCTCTCCACGAACGGTCGTAACAATATATATATTTATTTATCATAAATGTTACATTCTTTATATTATAAACGTGTTCCTGTAAAGTAAAATTATGTATAGCTTCTGGCGCCAATTTTAAATAGTTTATAATTAAAAAGTCGATTAATGTTTAATTGTATATGATAGTGCAACTTTTCAAGAATAAAAAATGGGCGACTTCCGAAAATTGTAGAAATTAAAGTCTACGAAGACTCCTTTTTAGTTGCTAAATAACTTTTTGCAAAAGTTAATAAACATTTGAGGATGAAATTTTGCGTACATTTTCAGAATGACAAAAGCTACATTTTCATAAAGTTTCAATTTCGCATTCTCAATTTTACATGAATGATTCACGATTGAAAATAGTGAGGTTTTAGACAGTTTTCATATATTTGCGACTGAACGAATTAACCAATCTTAACATGTGAGTCTCATTTGATAGATATTTTTAACATCTACAATTTTTATTCGACTAAAGTATGTCGAGTAAAGTGAGTTTTTATGATTCAGTAATGTTTGGTAATTTGAGAATCATTATGAGAGATAATGAATTTAAATGATGTATGGAAAAATATTAAAATTATTGCGTAATTTCATTGATCCATTAGTGTTTGAGAGGGAATACTCCCTTTCCTTCTCCAAAAAAATTATAGTAAATAATTAATTTCTCTTTCCTAGACAACTTACAATTAGTCTCATTATTGCGTAATTTTGTTACACATACTTGTCTATCTCGGGTAGGAAAACAGATATGAACTTTTCCATAGAACCGTACAATTAAATACCTTTTTGTCTATGCTAGTATGCCATCAATCAGGGCAGATCCCTAACTTTAAGCTTAAATATATAAGTTCTTGTATACAAGAACATTTATATAAATATGCTAAATTGCAACCGAACAGGGCAGATTCAGAATTTTATTGGTTCTTGTATATGTTAACTTTTGTTTCCTTCAGCACTTCGCCATATGATGCAGCACAGTCCAGGAACAATCACAACCATGCGCGTGAGCACTTTTATTTCCTTTCTGGTTATAGTATGTAAGTAGGTTAAGTTAGCCACTAGTCACTAATTCCTAGGTTAGATATTTTTATATTACATAGTTTGTAAGGCCAGTTTTTAAGCGGCGCGTCTATGGAACAAAAAAGAAATCGGTCATTCTCAAATTGAGACTTATATGGCGCGGCCGCAAAAGAATAAAAGATAAAGCAGGAAACTGGATTAGTGATTAGATATGCTAATATCTATATCCGGCAGTGTAATTAAACTTTTTTCTATCTTTTTGTAGGTAAAATTATAAAACAGCTAGCGCCCTGATTGCTGATTTTTTAATCTGTTGTAAAGTTCAATATTTTGAACAATTCTTTCCTGTATATGTGACTGTCAGACGGCCAAATTTTTCGAGATATTCACAAAAGACTACTGATACCACTACTATGAATTCTGTCTATAATTGTGTGTTCGTGGTAGCGTATGCGGCCTAACCTAACCCTGACTTAATCCAAACCTAGCACTTATTTTCTGTTTATGTACACAAACGAGAGTGAGACGAGCTTCAATAACGCTCCGTACACAATTGCACATGAAAGACTCTACGAAATGACTATTATAATTCAATTAAAAGTGAGTATCATGAATATATCGGGTTTAAGTTAGCTTTCTCAATCCGGCAGCCGTGGGCCGGAAACGCTTGTGTGAAATAATAACAAAATAATTATAAAAATAGTATGAGAATGAATAATTGATTATTATTTTATTATTATTTTACGACAAGAATAATTGCTATTATTTTACACAAGCATTAACGGTCGTCTCGTGACGGCCAGATTAAAAAGACTGGCCCCAAACCCAAAATTAATGTTTTGATGATATTTATTTTTAATTTAATTATAACAGACATTTTTGGTCTCGCGTATGCAATTGTACACGAAGTTTTATCCAAACTCGCCCAACTTTCGTTTAATGTATATGCTATGAACAACAGATAAGAAATACGTTTCGGTTATTTCATTATATCCGTCCGCTGCGAGGCTACGGACAACCCATACTAACGCGTACACTGTTATGGATGCACAATTAGAGGTAGAATTTACTGAAGTGGTATCGGTATTTTTTTGTGAATATCTCGAAAGCTAATGGCCAACCGACAGTTACATGCACAGAAAAAAATTGTTTAGAATCATGCCATCGACAACATGTTAAAAATTTATCAAAATGAATAAGATGAATGAGATACCGATAATTATCCATGTCTTTTCCCAAACATTTATAAATGTTTAACATATTTTTGTGAGAACTGCGAGCTTGTCTTCCATCTTAATTGTAAGTACAATTATTATTCGCTAATTGTAGAATACGTTAGTTTATGATATAATAATAATAATAATTTAATACGTAAAACAAAGAATTTAACACATTTATTCTGTGTTCATAGCATGGTGTTTCTTAATCAAAGCAATCAGAATACTTTTCACCAGTATATGCTTCTATAATTTCAGTTAAATGTAGTATCAATTTTCTTTGAAGCCAAACATACTTGTGATATTTATTACAAGCTTCTAATTGGCAGTGGAAAGTTATCGTAGTCTTGTCAAATATGCTACTTTCGAATTTTTCGACCGTTCGCGGAGAGACGCAATTGCGAGGAAGCGCGTCAGCGAGAGGCGTAAATTCTCGCTACGATTTTGCTAATCGACGCCACGAACCAGTCGATCCCCTATTTCGGTTAGGACAATAGGGGTGGTTGAATTGATTATAACACTGAATTAACAGGGTTAATATAGGCTTCTATTTTTAACAATATTTAAAAATATGATTAACACGTTACAATTGATTTGACCGTGATATAGTTAGTCTTTTTTAATTATAATTCGACTTGACTTATAATATTTCTCGACATTGCCGTTTGACTAAGTAACTTTGATTTTATGAATCTAGACCTCTCGACATATTCGTTTTGACTTCTTGTAAAAGACTGACTGAGCTTTTCGACGTTTGCTTTCTGACTGTCCAGAGAGAACTTTTTGAATCTGTCACATTTGGTTCCTGTTACGCCGTGAAGCTTACTCGTGATAAACTGCAACGTACGCGACAAAACTTTAACAAATCGGTACATAGTTATGTAAAGAGGTTCCGACATAACCTCAACGAATTGATATACGCACTCCAACATGAAATTCGCGATCCGGTACGTCGAGTGGTTGCTATAGATCTTGAAACTGAACGAGCCACCAAGGTCTTTATTCTAAACTTAAAACCCGAAATAGAAATACGCACATCAGCTACAAGACCAAAGAATCTCCAAGAAGCACAAGATGCAGCTTTCGAGGCAGAGTTATTTATAGGGGAAATCGAACGCAACAAAAACATAATGAGAGGAAGAACAATGAATCAACCAATTGCGAGAACCAACACCCAATTCCAAGGAAATCCCAATACAAGAAGAAATATCACGCTTGGCAATACCGTACAACCAAAACCAATAAATCCACCTACGGAAAGAAGAGCTATAATGGAACGATCACCGCCCAAATGTTTCAAGTGTAACCAAACTGGACATTTAGCCAACGCTTGTGCCCAACAGCGAAATTTTTCATCAGCCGGCCAAAGAAACTTACCGCCTCCGAGAAATTACCATATAATAACGAGCGAAGAGAATATGAATCCCGAGGAAGAAAGGGAAGAGAACCAACAATACGAATTAACGCCATCACTGAAAGACTCCTCACAATTACCATTGGATCAGAACTCGGATTAAGGCGATATTTAGTAGACACTGACGCCGCAATAAACATAATCAAACGCTCAAAAATCATCTCCACTCCACTGAAGGACTACAAGAAAATATACTTTATGGGTAACGACAAATATGAGACAGACGAATACGTTTACCTTAGAATCTGTGGCAAAAGAAACAAATTCTACATAGTACCTGACGACTTCCCACTGATTGAAGACGGAATCATAGGGTTACCGATGCTGGAAAATTATCAATATAACTTTACAAACGACCGAATCCAACTCAACGATCATGTATTCTTATTTCAGCCACCACGACTAATTCCTCCAGGACAAATCAGAGTCAAAACAATTTATCTGGACAAGAGACCAACGCAAGTATGCTTCTGCAATACTGGTAGGCAACCAATACCAATTTCTAACTATCTCTCTAATGAAATGGATCTCGAACAAATTCAAAAATTTAAAAACATAATTAGAACGAGCCATATTGAAAACGATTCCCGCATCCCTATCGAAAAAATCCTTTTACATTACATTGACGTATTCAATTTAGACACAGACACTTTACCATATACCAATTTAATGAAACACACTATCACGTTGAAAGAGAACAAAATCATAAACACAAAATCTTACAGACCACCCGAGGCACACAAATTAGAAATCGAAAAACAAATCAAATGTTAAACAAAAACACAATCGAAGAATCAGATTCATCATACAATAGTCCAGTATGGGTAGTCCCCAAGAAATCGGACGCCTCTGGAAAACAAAAATGGCGCATAGTAATAGATCTCCGTAAATTAAACGAATTAACTGATCAAGTCGCGTACCCTTTGCCAAACATCGACGATATACTATCACAATTAGGAAACGCGAAATTCTTTTCCGCACTAGATCTCTCTTCTGGCTTTCATCAAATACCAATTGACGTAACATCGAAGAAATATACTGCTTTTAGTACACCTCAGGGACACTTTCAATACAATCGAACATTTGGGTTAAAAAACGCCCCGGCTACATTCCAACGCATGATGGGCACAGCACTCCGCGGTTTATTGATCAAACACTGCTTCGCTTATTTAGATGACATCATAATATTCGGAAGTACGATTCAACAACATAATGACAACCTCGCAATTGTATTACAGAGATTAAGAGAATTAGGATTAAAAATTCAACCAGACAAATACGAATTCCTAAAACCAGAATTAGAGTACCTTGGACATATTATCACCCGCGAAGGAATAAAACCAAACCCGGCAAAGATAGAGGCAGTCAAAGAATTCAAAACTCCCAAAAACCCAACCGACGTAAAATCATTCTTAGGGCTAGCGGGACATTATAGAAAGTTCATACGTAGTTTTTCAAAGATAGCCAAACCTCTGACTGACCTGACAAAGAAAGACACACCCTTTCATTGGACAGACAAACAACAAGATAGCTTTCAAACTCTTAAAGACGCATTATGCAAAGCCCCGGTACTGAACTTTAACGAAACATTTACATTAACAATCGACGCCTCTAACGACGGAATAGGCGCTATTCTTTCACAAAACGACCATCCTTGTTGTTACATTTCCAGAATACTAAACCCTCCCAAAAGAAATTACTCAACCACTGAAAAAGAACTCCTTGCAATCGTGTGGATAGTAAAACGTTTGAGGCAATATTTACTAGGAAGACATTTTTTCATAAGAACCGACCATCAAGCTTTAACCTAGCTTAAAAATTGTAAAGACCCCTCATCACGACTAATTAGATGGAGATTAAAGCTAGAGGAATACGATTACGAAATACAATACCACAAAGGAAAAGATAATACGGCTGCTGACGCACTTTCGAGACAAACTATTAACAATTTGACGACTAAAGACAACCTCCTTGATGAATATAACAAATGGGAACAAGACACCGACACACTTCCTAAACTACTAAAAATAGTCCCCAGCGAAAAATCCTTTTTCCAAATAACAAAAGAAACTTTAGGACCCTATGACAAAGAGAAATTGTTAAAGAAGATTATAGAATCAGCTACAAAACATAAAAAGTTAGGCATAGGAGACAATAGCTTCGATGAAATCGAAAAATCACGAATAAAAACATTTCTGATGTATGGTAATGATAAAATAGAAGAAATAACCTTTGCATATGACCCGATTCAAATTTTAACAGACGAACAAGTTGACGCGATTATAGAAGAAAACCATAACGACGTTTCAGGACACTTAGGTATACAGAAAACTTACGCGAAAATCAAAGAACGATTTAAAATCACAAATTTGTTCTCAAAGGTAGAGGAATTTATGAAAAATTGTGTAGCATGTCAAAAACAGAAACTTGTCAGAATCCGCGCAAAAGAAATTCCCGTAATACCTCAAACCCTCACTGAACCAAACGAAAAGGTAGCAATGGACATAATTGGTCCCATGCCAAAAACTAAACGAGGAAACCAATATATACTCTCTATTCATGATGACTTGACCAAATACCTGATATTAGCACCTCTCAAGACACAAAGAACCGATTCCATAATAGATGCCTTATTGAATCATTCACACATCTTCTCAGCACCTAAAACTATACTAACAGACCAAGGACAGAACTTTATTAGCGAACTCATGACGAAGTTCGAAGAAGCATTTAAAATAAAACATATAAAAACAACCAGCTTTCACCCACAATCTAACGGATCCCTAGAAAGAACACACGCAACGGTAAAAAACATGATACGAACAAGTCTAAATGACTCAGACAAAGAATGGGACGAAATATTAAACTTCATATGCTTAGGATATAATACAGCAATACACGAAGCAACCGGTTTTTCACCTTTTGAACTAACTTTTGGATGAAAAGCTAACCTCCCATCCTCAATATCCAGAACCTCCAAGTACACGTATGAAGAAATGTTCGCACTATGGCAAAAACAATTTGACAAATACAAAAGACTAGCTAGACAAACACTTGAACAAAGTAGAAAATGCTACATGCGAGACCAACAAAGAAAAATCGTTAAAACACAAACGGTATTTAAAGAAGGAGACGCAGTTCTCGTACACTGTTACGGCGTAGGGCACACGCCGCGGCACCCCAAGACGGTCAAGATGGTCGGCAGATGTGCGAGACCCTCTTTTTAATGGGACAAGCAATAGACTTAAGAACTCTACCCCCCATTGACTTGACCACCCAAACGGTCAAGTGGGTCGGATACAGATTTCCCAAATTATACCATAAAACAATTAGCGTTATTACTCGTCCTCGACACAACCGAGACCCGACTGGTTTTTCCCAAGGTTCCCTCGCCTTCTCCCACGCCAATTTTGGCGGCAAATCCGCTTTCTCCGCCGATTTCTGGACACACCCAGGAATCGGACTCGCCCATTATAAAAAGCGCAAGCCAACAGGCGAACGCGGCACTCTCACAGAAGTCGGTCATTCAGTCAGTCTTTCCTTTATCTCAGTTCAGAATCCTCAAATGTCTCACGTCAACAGTGTGTTGATCCAAAATTACGACGTTGTGTATTAGTGTATAAAGTGTTGAAAATATATTTAATGTTCACGTTAAATGTGTGTCGCAATCATTCAAACACCCCTATTCTCTCAACCGAAATCAGGGGCTCATCGGTTCCGCGGCGTTGACTATCGTAGTCATAGTGAGAACTTACAATTCTCACTGACACCCATCGTCGTGATCGTGTCTCTCCGCGACCGCTAAGTAACACTCGCTACAACTTATTCCACACTCGCGAGCATAATGTACCTACATATTAAGATCGAAAACAAGCTCGCAATCCTACAAAAAGTATGAAATTAAAAATTGTTAAAAGTTTCTAAATGTTTGGTAAAAGTCATTAATAATAGTATTATTTATATCTTGTATAATTGTTTTTCAGTTACAGGAAATATAATAAACTTCTTCGCTAAAGAAAAATCATTTAAATGCTTATGTGGTGGACAAATGAAAGTTATTCAGATTCACCAGTAAAACTTCAATTAAAAACATAAAATATGATTTAAAAAGCTTTTTTGCTTTTTTACCATGTTTTTTCTAAACTTGTTCTTTGTACGCGTATTTAATTTATAAATGTATTCATTATATAAATAGGTCTTTGCTGAAATTTGAACTAACCTCCTTGGGATCGACAAAATAAAACCGCGTGCCATTTTTTCTAAATTGCGTTTTTTTGCCATGAATTGTTATATTATATAAAAAGATAGAAAAAGATTTGTTTACGCTGCCGGAAATACATAAGTATTAGTATATCTCTTTATCATATTTATTAAATAATTCTAACGAATTTTATTTATTTTATTTACTATTTTTCGTTAGAATATATAACAGGAATAAATGCAATAATAGATGTATAATAAAATAACTAGCAAATGGAAGCAATGGAATATATGTAATTTATACTAAATATCAATGGATATTCTAATACTTATGTGTATGTACATATGTATGTTCGCTCTACCAGTGCTGTGTACCATGTACATATTTCTCCTGCATTATTCTCTTCTCGTTGTATAGTCGTTTCTCTCACTAAGAGCACCGGAGACGAGATTAGCGAAGAGTGCAAACATTGACTAACAGAGGTCCTTATTCGCAATGTCTATCTTTTAACATTTTTAACGCTGCTCTAAAAATATCCCTATACATCTCTGCTACAAACACGATCATATAAACAGGTCTTGACGCTCATGCAGCGAAAGCATAGAAAATAGTCCTCTGAAAATTGAGTCATGAAAAATGAACATGGAAGACAAGAAAGTTCACGTTCTGTGCATACATGATATGCCATAAATGTCTCAGACAGAGACAAAACACTCTCCTCATCTCTGTCTGTTTCACAAGAACGAGAACCTTGTTGTCTTCCATGTTGATTTTTTCTAACTAATTTTTGGATAATTTTTTCTAGTGAACGTCGAGTTGAGACCTGTTTATATCTGATTTTATATTATTGTAGGATTATATACTGGTGATCGTGGCTACACCACTCTCTACAAGCTTTCTAAATATAAGCAACGTTAATAACGAAACCAAACTACAACCACGGCTGTAAGTATATATATACGTCATGATACTTGTATTAAGCGTTTAGTTAGTAATAATAATTTATTAGATGTATATACTTGATAACATAATATATGAGGAGAAATTTACTCTCCCTATGGTTATATGTATATGAATTTTATGAATTAAAATAACTTGTCAAATATAATGTAAAAATTTATTACTTCCTGTGCAATACATTTTGTGAAAAACAGAATAACAATATTATAAAACATATTTCAGATTTAATGAAAAAGTGCAAATTAATTTTATAATTACATTTATGAATGACATAATCATTTACATTTAATTTTCATTATACAAACTACATAATTAGATACGACACTTTAACTAATTAATGTTTAGTAGTGTGTGATTAGGTTAAATTATACTTCATACCTTGACCCGAATAAGAAATTCAACTATGCCTCCAAAAAAGGGTACAAATACTACAAAAACAAATAAATTTAAAGCTGTAGATGGTAATAGCGGAAAAGAAGGAAAGAAAGGAGGAAATGCTGTGAAGGTATATCTTTTATATTTGTGTCAAATTATAAAATTATACATATTAGAGATATATGAAATACATGGTTTAATTTCATTTTTTTTCCTTAACTATTTGATTATACAGGTTAGACATATACTCTGTGAAAAACAATCCAGAATTCTGGAAGCATTGGAAAAGTTAAAAGCAGGGGAAAAATTTAATGAAATTGCTGCTACATATAGTGAAGACAAAGCAAGATCTGGGGTAATGTAATTTGCTACCTTTATTGTATTAAATGATAAACTTTAATTTATTGTATGTTCATATAATATTTAATTATAATACATTGTATCTTACATATAGGATACTTCATTTCTGACTACCTTTGAGTAGTTGCAATTTTAAAGGCAAGAAATTACGTACATTCTAACTTTTTTTTATATTTCTTATATTACTAAAATAAACAGGGTATCATAAAATATGTTTGAGATATTTATACAATCAATTCTAGATATTAAGATAATGGAAAAAGGTTCATCTGCAGAATGTTTGAAAATGATTTATTATGAGTATCATAGCATTGTACATAGGTATATATATATAGGTATATGTATATATATATAGATATAACCATGGATTTGTAAAAATTTGCTAAGGAAGTAGCTGTAAAATTGACTTTGACCTTGAATTCCAAGGTTAACATATTTTTCATTGCATCGTATTCAGTTTACTAAAAAACACAGGTAAAAAAAAAAAAAATTTACGCTATATATTCTATTATAATAATTATATATAGGGTATATTATAATATTATTTAATTTTATCGTATATTATTATAATATTGTATAATATACTTTATCTACAACAAACTGTATCAAACAACTTATTTCTAAAAACACTTAATTTTTTATTCAAATCTTTTTAATATGAATGTCAATTTCATGGGTATCTGAGGGAATTTATTTATCCTTCATATTCTAATATTTGAATATCAAATGCTGATGAATTAGTCGAATCACATACATACAATAATAAATGCTATTTTTCCTTTTGACTCCAAAATGTAAGCACATATCAAGAAAATCAGTTTAAAAACTAAGAGAACTTACATTCTTTTCCATGTGACTCATTGAATTGCAAATCATGTTTTTTTTTTAGATTTTTTATCCTCGCGATGAATACAATGCATTCTAGTCATTTCCTAGAAGATTATTAAACATTATTTATGACAAAAATTATAAACTTTAGAGGTATTATAGTAATGAACTTGCGAAAAAGATACCTTCGATTTTGGTGAGATTCGTTTTAATCACTTCACTTATGTATAAAAATAATGGAAAAAATAAAAAAAATGAGCCATAAAATAAAAAAACGCCTAAAAAAGAGGAAAAATGAAGGACATATATATATATATAAAATGAAAACATGCACATTCTTACTTTTACCATGCGTTGCTGTTAGAAAAGAAATCACATTGAAGATGCAAATAAAATAGAAGATTCTTTTGTTGATTTCTTAATACTAATGGCTGCTCTGTACTATTACTCGTATTTCCCTTTAATACAAGCTTGAAACGCTATTCGTAAATTTTTTTTCCATTTTCCTCTTTTTTGAAGTTTTTTATTTTTTGTATATTAATCTATGGTTGGATTACTCATTTTTTTATTTTTTTCCATAACACGTATGTATGTAAATAAAATGATTAAAATAAATCTCATCAAAATCAATGACAGGGGCCCTGTTCTGCAAATTATCCATTATAGTTTTAATGTTATGAGTATTATACTCATATTTCTATACTTTTACCTTTTTACCTATACTTTTTGATATACATCACAAGTAAAAAAATTGACCTTGAATTTAAAAAAAAAATTTGGTCCAGAAGTATAGAATCATGCTGTGGTGGTAGAAAACTATTTAGGGACTGTTAGCATTGTTGTTCAAAATATCGATGCATACACTACCATAAATTTTCTGTATAAATCGCTCTGTCCTTAGTATTATAAATCGTATTTAGAATTTTATTTAAAATGAAATCCAGAAATAATGAATTTGGAAAAGTCAATTCACAAGTCCACATGTTCCAATTTATTTGTCCTTAAGCGTACTGTTCAGAAAATTTCTTTAACGAACTGTTCTATAATTATATGCTCTATCTGCTTAAAAATATATATTTTAGACAATACACAATAGCAGCCCATTAATGTGCTATGTATTATCAATAAAAAAATAGTAGTAAATACAAACAATACAAAATGTAGTTTTCTGATTTCTGATCTTGTATAATCTAGAAAATCATTTTATCACATGTGTGGATTTGTCTTGATATACACTTTTAAATTGTATAAAAATATGTGTACCTAAAATTTATATATACGTAAAAAATTTGTTTTTCATTTTTTTTATATACTTAGCATTTATGAGAAAAATTCTGCTAACAACTGTGTGAACATTATTTATATATATATTTATATTATTTCTGAAAATAAAAAAATACATGTTCAATTAATAATTTTGAAAATAAATTTTTAAAAAAGGGTGACCTTGGGTGGATGACTAGAGGATCAATGGTTGGACCCTTTCAAGAAGCTGCATTTGCATTACCAATCTCTTCTATTAGTTCTCCAATCTACACAGATCCACCAGTTAAAACAAAATTTGGTTATCATATTATAATGGTAGAAGGTAAAAAGTGAATAATTTATAAATATGTATAATACTATATATTTAATGTACATACGTCCAATTTAGTTTTATGCAATTACAAATAATTTGTATTTTCATAAAATAAGTTTATGAGTGCGTGTTTGCACAATAAATATTTAATGTTTGTGCAATATATTATATATAGTATTTTTTGTTAATTTACAGTAATATATAAACTACAGATTTTTATGCAAAATTAGCTTGAAATAATTTTCAAGAATATTATTAAGAAAATAAAACCTTGGTGACAATTATTTTATGTACCAAATAATATGCAAAGCACTGTGCTTTGGATATTTTATATATTTTGTCATATTGTGTGCATTCTGTACAAATTTGAAATTTCAAATTTTCTGTA
Source organism: Bombus superbus (assembly GCA_014737385.1). Lineage (NCBI taxonomy): Eukaryota > Metazoa > Arthropoda > Insecta > Hymenoptera > Apidae > Bombus > Bombus superbus. The sequence continues at coordinate 1,010,862 of JACXIK010000009.1, forward strand.
AAAACATAAAAATCTGCAGTTTAGTAATGTTATACTACAACAATAAAATAAATAATGCTTTATATATGGAACAAAAAAAGCAACTGTATTTCTTTATTTTAATATTAATACATAATATATACATGTATATAAATTTTATATTTATAAATATATTTACAATTTGTGCTTTTAAAATAACATAGCAAATAGGTCATTAAATATAAGTAATAGTTTTAAAAAATAGTGCAACAAGCAAGATTGAAATGCCATACATATTTTATATTATCCTGTATATTAAGAAAAGTATTATTCATACAGGGTATTAATTTTAAATTGAACATTTAAATTATTTCCATTGCTATTAAAAATAAGAAAAAATAACTAATTGTAAGAAGGATTTAAATGGTTTCAAGGTATGCATCTGGTGCTGATAGAAAAAAGACCTATGGGGATGATCTTGATAAGTTTTTCCAGACAGATATTTTCTAAAGTAAATCTACATATTATTTTATACACCAGTGCTTTGTCAATGTGCTTTTTTATCTTTTACAAAAATAAAATAATTATGTCTGAAACTGATTAATTTCGAAGATATTTTAACTTTAATCTTGTTGAACTTTCCTATAATAGATAAGGAAGATATGAACACAGGAATACTGTTTTGCATATTCTTTTATCTTTCATATTATAGGCTTAACAGAATTAAAATTAAAATATCCTTGAAACTAATTAAACTTTTAGATACAATTATCTCAATATTTTCTGTACAGAATAAAAAAGCACATGGATCAATGCACAACAAAATATGTTGCCTTACTTAAAAAATGTCAGTGTCTATGGAAAAACTACCAAGATGATTTCATAAGACTTTCTTATCACCACTAAATATGTGCCTTAAAACCATTTAAATCCTGCTTAGTCATTTTTTTATCATTATTAATAACAGAAATAATTTAAATAATTAATTTAAAATTAACATCCTGTATATTGTACTTTTTCTTATTTTAAATTATATTATAATATGTACTCTCTTTGAGATATATGAGAAAGGGTATATTCCATTAATTTTGATATACATAAACATATAATACTTACATATATTAACCAACTTGTAATAGATATAATAAGGTAGCAATTCATATAAAAAGTATTGAGTAATTATAATTATATAATTTATTATAAAACTATAAATTATACCTTACATATTTTAAGTACGAATATTAGAATTGGTGAAATGAACATATCTCAATAAAGAATCATTATCTTCACACACCCATGGTTTCTTATGATGACAAGCAACATCGTGCCAATTTACTCCATCGTTATAAAACTGATTTAATACTGCTAAACAATTTTCTGGCGCACCTCCTTGTTGTATAGCTTCACGATTATCAGGTTGTGGTTTTCCAATACTAAAATAAATCATGCTATTTATTAGTTGTTAATTTGATATATTATGATCATTTATTTAAATAATTTGTTCTTTTACAAGACCAATAAATTTATTTTTCATTATATTCAATATAGAAAGTACAAAATAATTTGTAATATGGTCCAAAACAAGTGTCTTTCTGTAAAAAAATGAATTAAAATAAAATGCATTAAATCTTTTCTATATGAAATTTCCTTGGCAAAGATAGTTGTGAAAACTTGTGAAATATACAGTAAAAGAAAATTTATATGTGTATGTTTGGAAAAGACCACATTATAAATTCCAGCTTTTCTTTCAAGGTCCGTCTCACTTTTACAATAATGAAATACTTAATGAAAATTTCATTAATATATTGATGAAATTTTTCTAATTAGAATAAAACACGATATTATTATAAAATTATTTTATTCATTTTACTTGAATATTTTAAAGTTCCATTTTGCCTTCTTTCTTGCTGTCTCCCTTTATATATTAGTCACTGTCGCACCGGTAAGGTATAAAACGGGTTCAACTTTGGTTTAAGGGACATGGAAATTATTGATTTTTTCTTGTCATTTAACAGTTTTCGACGCGTAGAATAAAAATATGCAAGTCTTAACTTATGGAGTTCATCGGTTCAAGAAGCATGCATATGTAAAACATCATTTTTAGCTTTTACAGATTAGTATGGCGCCATATTGCGCCATCTGATTGGTCTTCTGTACTCCATGGTTGATCATACTCCGCACTCCACACAGACGAGCATTAAACTGTCGAATATTAGTTGTATTAGCGTAACGTAACCTCACGTTGGTTGAATAACCTAAAGTGTATCCCAAACATAATGGTAACATAAGGATAACCAATATTCACGATTCAAAATCCCGTCGCAAAATGGTCGCCATTTATGTACATTTGCGTACAGCTAGTGATTCTATTGGACGAATCATAGATAAAAATCAACATAGCGTCAAAGTAACGTGTAAAATATGTTAAAAATATTCAACTTTATATACACATAACTTTCGAACTGCTAGATTCCTAAAGTTAAGACTTGCATTTATAGATTCTACGCGTCGAAAACCATTAATTGGCGAAAAAGAAAAATCAATAATTTTCATATTCTTTAAACCAAAGCATAAATAATGCATATTTTAAACAACACATACATATAAAGACTACGTATTTTAATTTTTAATATCTTTTAAAGCAAATATCCTTAATCTTTTGATGTTCCTGATTTTTACTTATTACTAACCACTAAGCGAAATTATTAATATGACCATTAATATTTGATGAACTTTTGAAGAAAATAAATGATTATATTTACCCTCCACTTTCGGACCAATCATTATTAGCGCGATCATTAGCAGGTGCAAGCTTCTGTAATTCTGCTGTCCAGAACCAACCATTAATATGAAGAGGTTGAAGATCAGGTCTATCGCATCCTTTGAAATCACAAAGCCGACCAGATGTCCAAATATATTTCACATTGTCTAGAAATCATATTTCTTTTTACTCATTTTATTGCTGTTACCGAAAAATATATTAAATATTAAATATTTCAGTACTTTGAACAATGCGACTTTTAATAAACTCATTTTCGGCAGAAGTCTCCAGGGAAATAAGGTCCATACATCGTTGTCTACAGAAATTTCTACCTGCTAACCAATCAAGTTCTTGTCCGTTTGTTCTTGGATCAGCCCATGAATAGTAATAACCTTTGCCATTGAAACGTTCATGGATAACCCCTAAAACATATAATATATTGGATTTCTTATATGCATTGATGTAAAATTACTAATAAATATTACATTTTTGTAATTAAAGTATTACAATCTAAATTAAAACATTACACTTCAACTTTTATAGAATCAAAACAATTTGCAGTTTTTGTAAAATTCATTTACCAAATTTCCCATTTACCATACATTTACAATACTTTATAATATTTAATATTTTTTAAAATAATTATCATTTTAAGAAAAATGATTTTTTGATTCAGATGACTAAAATATAGAACACGTATTGAAAATTAATTGTTAATTGATATTTTACTTTAAAACTTGTACACACGCTTATATACCATAAATATAAAATAGTAATCAAACTATTTTCATAAAAATTTTGTAAATTGCTGAACACTTGTTGAAATACGTAAAAATCTAAGTATAGTAAGAGTATATAGTTTTATTTCAAAAGAATAACATTAATATTACAATTTTTGCAAATAAAAGTTTGAAAATCGTTTCTTCATTACATTACGTAGTTTTCGTAATAAATATAAAAAATGTTTTTGATTTTCAACAAAGCAAAAAGATAATTGTGTGTGTACATACATTTAAATTAAACATATTTACTGTACATACATACATGGCTATCTCGCGTAACTGGGACAGGCTATACTTCTGTGACAGTAGAAGATATAAAACAATTTTATTGAATAAAAGTAAATAAATCCAAATAATATATGATCTACTGGTGTGTATGTTCATTCTGAAATTAATGACATTTCGAAAATTTTTATGTCACCTCTATTTTTTAGATTTATTTATAAATTTCTTCATATATTAATTAATGAGTTTCTTAACTTTTTGCACAAAAGTATCAGAATAGTTGTATCTGAAAATACTTAACTTTAAAGGATATTTATAAATATTTTAATTTCATAAAATTGAGTGAATGAAAAACAAGAAAAACATAAACATAAATATACCTATTGCGTTGCAATTAAAGGTAACATATTTTTTAAGCTAATTAATTGAAAATAAAAATGATTTTTTTAAACTAATTAATTAAAAATAGGGGCCACTTTCAAAGTGGGTACCAATAGGTGAAATATCAGATCATACATCATCCGAAACCGCTTAATTTTCCCTAATGAAATTCTTTTCTATCTTTTACCGTTTCTGGGATACAGTTTGTCCCTGTTACGTGAGACACTCCGCGTATATTTTATAATTAAAATAAATCTGTATAGTACCAAATGATTGACTTTTAATAATGTGTAAAATATGTTTACCAAGATGATCAAATACTTCGAAATTCATAATATTAATCCTTATTCATTGTTTCCTTTGAAGAGAAAGTTACACCAGTGACACTCACGATTTTAAATATGTATTTCAGTCACGACTTAAATGTTGGATTGGTATGTTAATTATACAAGCTACTTTCTCAAATGACAGAAAGAAAGTTCGGTTGTACGTAGTATAATAAGAATGCATTCCAGAGACAATACAATAGACAGAAAAGTCTAAGACAATAAGAAATTAAGTTAATTAGGTAACAGTCAATAGGAAATTAAGATATTCAAATCATATGTATATTTCTGCAAACAAAAATTTATAATACTATTACTATTTCTCCTATACGCATGGAAAAGTCATCTTAGTTTTTATATTTAAAAAATTTTTAAATACATCTATATTTTATAGATAAGCAAATAAATCATCATTTTTATGAATAAATTTTTATATTGCAAAATATTTTTTTATTTGGTATTAATTGGCATAATTTGTTTCTTAATATATATTTCTCAAATATATCTTAAGGTGATATAATTTTATGTTTACCAATAAATAAATACGAATGTCTATATTAAAAAGTATAAATTATAGTATAGGTTGATAAAGTCTTTGTAATTTGTGTAATTTCATTCTTCTTTTACCAAAAATCTTAAAGAATATATATAATATATATCCATATTAATATCTAGTATTTATAATTCAATTAGCATATGATTTGCCGTGTCAATATATTAAACAAAAAATATGATAATATGAAAAGATCAAAAGTGAAAAATGACAAGTAATAAACTTCTAAAATTGTGTAAATTCGAAATCTTCAAATAGGAAAAAATATTTATCAAAAGAACGAATATCTATAAAATTATAATCAATTTTATAAAACAGAAAAGCGAGATAAGCAATTACGAATAAACATTCTTTTATTGTTAACTTTAAACATAAATTTTAATCACAAGTAGACATGCCTATATATATTTTGCAATATAAAAAATTAATTGCTCGCTGTCATTTTATACATGTATTAACTATTGAAAATTGGATTTTTATCATTCTATTATTAATACAATATCTATAATAATACAAATTCAGAAAAAATATAAAATGTAAGACTCACTACTATTAATATTGACAGGAAAAATAAATATAATGAAAAGCATTTATACAAAATCACAATCTATTACTTACTTTGTGCACAAAGCGCAGGGATTGGTGCTTCTAAAATTCTTCTAGTAGATTGAAACTGAGCCGTAGATAAAACAACCAATGTTCCAAGTATAACAAATCGCATCATTTTTATAGCTAAAATTTTAAGATATAAATATCAATTTTATAAATGAACACACAAGTACCAAAATCTTATAATCTATTTGAATGTCTTACTTAATATATTACATTCATTTGCATTTTTAATAAATTTCGCATATACTTTTATGCTACATATACATTATATATACGGTACATTAAATTAATTTGGCATAGTTAAAAGAGATATAATATTAAAAAATCAAACTTATTTAAGAATTTTTCCCGATGATACCAAAATTATAAATAGTTTTTAATGACAGTTTTAATATTATAATATCATAACCATAATTTAATTATTGTATTGTAATTTTGTATTTACCAATAAATCAGTTTATGAACATTACAATAATTTATTGGAAAGAAAATATATTTTAATTTTTTAATTAATTATGGAAAATTCATAGGATTTTATAATACATTCACGTTACGTTCATATAATATGAGATGCTTAGAATCACAATCATAGTATATATTATTTTAATGTAATTCTATAATTTCCACTATGACAAATTATTTTGATTGATTATTTTAATATAAACCTATGTATATAATTTCCTTCTATTTGTTATTATAAAAACATATTAATAAAGACACAATTCCCTAATGATGTTAAATAACAGTATTGGTGAGGATAATATTGGTCTCTTTAAATCAGTATCATTGGTTCCAAAAATATTCTTTAGAAATATTAGTATTAGCAAGAATATTTAATGTTTAATTAAGCTAAATAAAACAAAATATTATGTTACTTTAAACAGTACAGTTCTATTCAAATGCTACATTTTATAATTTAATGATAAATTTGATAAATTAATATTATCACCTGATTCATATTCATAAACATTTTTATTTTATAGTATAAAACCAACAGTATAAACCAGCACAAATTTAATCAAATTTAATTAATTAATTGATAATTTTAATTATTAATGTAAATTGCTTTCTTATAATCAGATTATGCCTATAGTCATACATATTTTCTACATATATACTTCGGTACCTTTGAATAAAAATAGAAATATGGAAATGATTATTAATATATTGAATTATTTTATGTAAAGTATTTACAATAAATAATATTTACAATCAGTTAATCAACTAAATATTTTTTGAAGATTTCTTTCTATGAAAAGTCAACGATGCTTACCTATAGACGTTCTCCGAAGAACTGCGATGCTTTCTTCAGAAGCACCCCTATATATATATATATATATATACACATATATATAATGGGGACATGGTGTCAATACATTTGCGATTGCACAAGTATTTTTGGAGAAGTGCTAACACGATTTGGAATATATTATACTTTCTTCTGTATATAAAGTACATATTCCAAAACAATAGATTGCATTATCTATTAATATTATAAATCTATTAATTAAAGTATTATATTAATTCAAAATATGAAATACTTTAATACAAAATACAGTATGTAACAATTTATTAATAAGATGATTCGATATTTTATTAACAAATAATACTACTATTATTGTAATCATATTTTAATCATAATGAATTAAATATATGTGTATAATACTAAGTTACATAAGAATATTTTGAACATAAACATTTTCTAAATATTTTTTTTATATTTAATATTTGACAATGAAATAATATAATTGCTATTAGATAACGTACCTTTAGAACTTTCCTTTGTAAATTAATAATATATTTCTTTCTTTTCCTATAAATAAATTTCGCTAAAAAATGTATTATTGCAAATATTAATGGATTAGTTAATAATTATATGCAATTAAGTTTCAAAACATTTATTCGAATATCAATAAGGGAGACTTCTGTTTCTTTTTAGTAACAATTTTCAAAATACTTTTATCTTCATAATAACGAACATTACAGGTACCGTTAGAAAATAATTTTAAGAGGTAATGTAGGTGACCTGGAAACCCAAAAAGCATGCTATACCGATTGACTGAATGCGACTTTGATTGTGAATATGAGGAATAATTGAAGAATAAAGAAGAATATGTTATTTCATGCATTATTTAAATATTTTTTTAAAGTACAGCAATAAAGTTATCATTAATGAAATAATTTTGATTTGGTGAATTTAATATATCTATACTATATATTATCTATTATATGTACTACCACATTTAAAAGATATAATTAAATTATGCAATCATTGTGCTATATTATAAAAATATACAAAAGTAAATGATATTAAATATAAAAATGAAATTTTAAATTGTCATGACGTAAACCAGAATGTTTACGAAATGTCGGGAAAAAACACAGCGTGTTAATAATACGATTGTAATCTGAAGAATAACTATTGCCATAAATATTAAAAATCATTTAAATCGTTTTATAAAAATTATAATGAAAGATATGTAGGTAATATACGATACAATTGTGTATATATATACATACATACACACACAAAGAGATAATGTTATTGATGAAAACTGTTTGAACTATTTATTCTTTTTAATAATTTGTTAAAAGGAACAAAAAACGTTTTGAAGTGTGAAGTAATATTACACTCAGCAACAAAGTTAAAACGAATTAGTGAATCATGAAATTTCCATCGGAAAATTATAAATTTTTGAACTATTACAACTCCATTAAAAAAAATCGTATAATAATATATATATCTGGGATCATTTCGGAGGGTGGAATCTCTATTTTCATCTTGCTAGGTTTACTCACAGATGCCAGCAAGCGGAAAGAAAAAGTGAAGGTGGTTTTCTTCCTCAAAAATTTTACAAAATTGGACGTTTATACGGAATTTAGAAATTTTATTGACAACTTAAATTATCATACCATAAATATGAAGATAAAAATGTTTTCTGTGCGAGGATCGCTTAGAAGTTGATATATGATTCCCCATTGTAATCCTATTGCTCTTTAAATGAAAAGTACATTGTAGACATTAGAATGATCTAAGGAACACCACGGTAAGATTGTACCGACGAACTGATTAGACTACAATGTAAGTACATATCTCTAACCTACATATGTCTTTACTAAATGTTGTATAGTACAAATGGTTCCACCGACCAACACGATATCAACAAACGAAGCACGTTCTATGAGCGCGTTCAAATTTACAATGCGTGCAATATGCGACACTGTCGTATTTCTCGGTCACATTGTTTGAATTTTGAATCTTTATCGCATCACACGCACAATATCTAGAATGTATACTTTCATAGTAGACGTCATACTTTATTAATTTCTTAAGTACAAAAAGGACTATAGCGGCTACAAAAACTATTTACACATACTTTTATTTTTCAATGAAACGTTTTTTATAAACTTCTACATTTCATTCTTATAGTATACAATTCTTGTAGAGATTTGTAGATCTCTTTTTAAAGTCTTCCTTGTATATGAAAGAGTACTACTAAGTAATACCAAATTTAATATACTTGGATCTAATTAATTACTAAATGCTATAGACAAAGATATCTTGAGAACTAGCCGGTAGCTATTACTATTCGATATCCTGTCATAGCATTGTTGTACGACCGACAGATGCGAGTCTGATGGAACTAAAACCAGTTTATTTTGCTGCATCGCACACAGGATGTACTTGATGACTGTTTTATGACTGATTCTAAAAACATTGATCTAATCCCGGGCACTCAAGACGTCGCACAGCGAAAGTAGGGTCGCTATGTTCCAAACGCAATAAAAAACATATTCTGACTAAAATCGTATATTTATCTCTTATTTTTATTTTTTCATTCAGAATACACATATTTGTGGTTTTATTGGTACAAAATAATTAATAAAATTTGCATTTTTTAACTGTATTCATAAATAAATTATTGAGAAATATACAGGGTGAGTCATCGGCAAAGCTGAATATCTGTTTGAAATCATATAAAATTTAATAAAATACAATTATAAAAATCTTTTTTTATGTTATTTCAGAACTACCTGACAAACCTATTTTAATGATTTAAAAATCTATTTTTCTGTTTCTTATTTCATATCTAGTTATATAGACTAATGTACTAAGTTCTAATTATGTTGAATTATTTGTAAAAAAATTTTTTTAATTATAGGATACTTTTATAAATTAACTTCTTACTGCGTTTGTGATATATTGAGTGTTGGTTGGGATTGGTTACTCTTAACCATCCCTGATAAATATTAGGGAAACCGATGGATTGACTTTATGATACGGTCAAACGTCATATTGTATATTCTTAATCCATTAACTTTTCATTCAGCAATTTCTTTAATAGACTGATCTGCAGCCCACACTTTAAAAAACTTTATTTGTTAAAAATTGGTTAATGCTCAGTTTCATTTTATCAAAATATCATAAAATTATCATTTTCTTGTAACTGACAATAAAGGTGATGAAATTCGCAGAATTTTATCTTGTCGTATATCTGTTCTGCTATATGATATTCTCTTCTGTGTATTTTTTAATAATTAGATTGTAAATGTTTATACATTAATGCAAAATTTGGAAGTGGAAAAATTGACAGAATGCGTGTAATGTTAAAATATGTATCAGATATACGAAGTAAAGCAGTAATATTTAATAGGTGAAACAAGTCTTGATAAACATAATAGGAATCTGCATAAACATTCGCAGTCAATTAATAATGTATATATATTTCACAAAACTATAATCACTAAAAAAAAAAGCAGTGTCGACTTTGACAGAGACATCTAAAAAGTTTGATGATCGCAGATAGTATTCGTATGACGTTTTATGACAAACATCAATTCACAATGTAACAGTGTCCATCCATAGAGTTACCACCTTCAACATCATTTGGAATCCATGGTTCCTTTGAGACTTTTGCTCCTTCTGATGAGTAAAATACGTTGATATGAAAAGAATTTTGACTTTGTAAATTGTATTTGAGGCCAGTTTCAACCAAACATTTTTTTAAAAACCTCTACCAATCAAAAGATAAAGGATCACGCTACGGTGGTTTTCTCATTTACTTTTTATATAGTTCTGCTCGAGCAGCCGAACTAAACAGACGTGAGAAACTGTTCTTCAACACAAGTGTGACAAATAGTGAAATCAAGTGGTTGAAACATCAACAAACATTGCTAAACGGTAAAAGTTTAATAATGTAGCAACAAATACCACCAATCAAAATCACAAACAAAGGTGAAATATCCTATATAAACAAAGCTACAAATATGTTAAACCGAAAACAACCATTTAACAAAGAACACACAAGAAAACACATCTATAAAAGAAGTTGAAACACTGCAAAAGCAAGAGAAGAACACCTACAACGACGAACTAACCTATCAAGATGAAAACTGGAAGGTAGTAACAGCACACAAAAAGCTTAAAATAATACCAGGCACAAGCACTATAAAAAATTTCGACACAGAAAAGCAGTTAAACCAACACTGATTTACATTGGGACTCAAATAATAGATCCCCTTATCGAACTATTGAACAATATTGCCAGAAAAGAAAACTACACTATAAAGCAATTAAAACTGAAACAAGTAAAAGTGCAAACAAATTCCCCAGAAACCATAAAAAAAATGACACAAGCATTAAAGAAAAAAAACGCTGGGTATCATACATACTAGCTCAAAATTGAAAAGAGCTACAAAGTAGTAATAAGAGGACTACACCCAAGAACAAACACAAAAAAATATATGTGAGGAACTAGCAAAAATCAGACACCAAGTAAGATAAATAATATAACCAGGTACAATAAGAAACAACCATTGCCATTGTTTTTAATAGCACTCGAACCCAAGACCAACAACAAGGAAATTTTTGATATTAAAAAAATCCTAAACACAATTGTAACAGTTGAGCCACCTCATTATAAAAAGGACATACCGCAATGTATACGGTGTCAACAATACGGACACACAAAATATTACTGCAATAGAAACTCGATGCGTGTCAAATGTGCAGAAAACCACCTAACAATAAACTGTTCATATGCAGGAAAGATAGTCAAAGTAAAAAATGCTATAACTGTAATGGAAACCATCCAGCTAGCTATAAAGGCTGCAAAGTCAGAAAACAACTACAACGTGAACTGTTTCTACCATTTCGAAGCAGAATATGCAACAACTACCAATCCCAGAAAGATTTTACAGCATATTCCTTATAATATGCTGATCAAAACTAAAACATTTCTGTATAACAATAATATTGACATATTACTTATCTCAGAAACGCATTTCACTCCAAAAAGTTACATGAAAATACCATATTACACCATCTATGATACCAAACACCCTTTGGGAAAAGCACACGGATGGACCGCAGTGATAATAAGAAACGATATCAAACACCACTTGCATCATAACCAAATTAGTCAGAAACACGTTCAAACAACCACCGTTACAATACAAACTAACGGCAATTATTTTTAGATGTCAGCAGTATATGCACCATCGCGACACAAAATAACATTACAAAAATGGGAAGAGTACTTTCAATCCTTAGTGACAAATATATCGAGATCAATTGCCTTCAAGATAAATTTTTCTCCAAGGTATTCACAGAAACAGTCGGTACCACTACTCTGAATTCTGTTTATAGTTGTGCGTCTGTAGCGGCGCATACGTCGATTTGGTTATTGGCCACCAGCTACTTATTTTCTGTTTATAAACGAAAGATGGGCGAGTTTAAACTAAACCTACCGACATTTCATGTATACCTAATCCTACCATGAGCGGTCAAATGACCGTTTAAAAAAAAATATGTATCTTAATATAGATTTTGCAATAGATAAATTCCATTTCGTTTTCAACATTCGAAATGCCTCTAATTCCGTGTATTTTCTTACATGTTCAATCATGTTATGATCAATAATCAAGAAAAATGCCGACTCAATTCTGCCCTTTATAATATTTCGTTTAGCGTATCCTGTCGGTCCTGATATTTCCTTGAAAATATTATAAATCGGTGCTCTTCCGCGATTAGACTCTTCTTTTATTTTTTGCAAACAGTTCCGTCCGTAGCAGTTTCAATCTATTCCTCATTTTCACTTTCGAAACTAACTATAAATCTCTTTCTTTTTGTCCTCTTCGTATATTCAAAATATTCTCTTCATCCGTATTGCTGTCAAACAAGTCACAATTATTTTTCGCTGTATCATTATCAATATCGAAAACTTCTTGGTCATCTTCCGAACAATCCTCGTCGATATTATTTATTTTGTCTAATAAATTGATATTTCTCGAATGTCTTGACATTTTTGGGGATGAATATACAAATGATAAAGTAAAAACTAAAATATAAAAATATAAATCAAATGGGGCAAAAACATTGAGAACATAAATAAAAAAATTCAAATGTAAATCATACCACAAAATATTGTTGGCTCTGTTCACTTTGTTGAAACTAGTACTTATAACACGTAATAATTTCTATTATACACTCTGTGAAATTTTGATGCTCTCTGTTCGGGTCGCAAGACCGTACTGTCGTACAAAGAAAGCTAGGCATTTGTTCCAATCGCGCGTTTGTTTCCATTGTAATCCACACATTGTGGACTCACAAAACAATTTCGGAAGTGCGCTTTCTGAAGAATATAGTCGTAAATAACATGAATTGTTCAAATGGTCAAATAACTGCTCGTGGTAGACTAGACATGCTATAAATTTTTTTCGGAAAATAAACAATAAAGAAAGTTGTGAATATTGAAAAATGGGTTGTATGTATATTATAGGAAAAGTCAAGAAGTTACATGGCGATACAGTAACGTTGTATACAAGAAATTCTAAACGAAATTTCAAAAACGGTCATTTGACCACGCGTGGTAGGTTTAGTGTTAAAGGCCCCGTACACGATTGCATGTGCAAAGCTACAAAAAATGTCTGTTAAATCTTATAACTCAATTAAAAGTGAATATCATTACTATATTGGGTTTGGCTTTGAACTAGATTTTTCAGTATGCTTGTATGAAATAATAAGAAATAAATTATAAACATAATTAATGAGTGAATATGTAATCGATATTATTTTTCGAAATAAAATAATTGTTACCATTTTATGTAAGCGTTGTCGACCGCCTCGCGGTGACCGGATTGAACATATTTATCCAAACCCAAATTCAATATGTATATTGATGACAATCATTTTTAGTTGAGTTATACAGAGATTTTTACAGCTCCGTGTATAGGCGTTGTGCACAAACCTTCATTTCGGATATTCAAGCTCGCCCCACCCTCGTTTGTATACAGAAACAGAAGGTTTCGACCGGGTTATTTTATCCGGCTGCTGGCAACTAATATAGATGCATATACTACCATAGACGCCCAATTCTCTGTAATAGCAGCAAGTTTTTTGTAAATATCTTGAAAATTAAGACCAATCGCCAATAACATATATGGAAAAAAGTTGTTCAGAATCATGCTTCTCACTACATGTTAAAAATATAAGTAATGTATAATGTATAAATATAATGTATAAAAAGGCATCGGAATCGAAGAAGTTGAGTTCTATTTGTACATTTACCAAAGAATTAATACTCTTAAAAATAATGAAATAAGATAAAGGAATGAAAATTGAATTATTTTATATTTTTAAATAAAGTAAATATACGTTATATGAAGAAGACGTGACGTCGTTTTAAATTTATAGTATATACAGATATTTTTATGCAAGCTATATTGAAGTATTTTATAAAAAATAATTCAATCAATATCGAGAATTACGATTACAATGAGCAAATTTATTCAAGATATAATAAATCACGATCGATAAATCACTGTTAGTGATCGCCATCTCTAATAGACATATAGAATATATTACTGGTACATAAAAAAAATTAAAAATATTTTCTACATGGAGAAAATAAGGTTAATATGTACCTATATGTATTTACATATATGTATTGCCTACATAGTACGAAAAAAACGTTATATCTTTTATTAATATATAAAAATGCATAGAATAAGCTTAGAATGTTATTACAAATATATATCATTCACAGCCATTAGAAAGAAATGTATAAGATAAAATATTAGGATTGACTAGTGATCGAAATTTTATATATGGGCGTGTGGTATGACCTTAAAATCCCTAGCGATGCTATAAACATGCTTATATATACAAATATACTTTTTTTCAAGGAATATAATGAAACAACTGTGTACTTTCATTCAGATATAATGTAATGAAGAATATCTTACACACAGTGATTAAATTATTTAATAAAAATCTGTTATGATTCTCAATAAATGTAATGAACTAACAAACTCTGTACGTGTATTACAAAATAACTTGTTTTTCTTGTGCAAAGAAACAATATGTCCACTATCCTTTTTGGCGTTCACAATTTTCTATTTATCACATATTACAATATAAATGTGAGATGATGCGATTGCATTCATTGTTTGTTTGACAATGTACTGTATTGCGGAACTTGTTCTCGAATTTTGTTTGTGAATCATGACAGAGTCGGAACTTTGCCGGCTCTGCGCCGAAACCAAAGAGAATTTTATTGGAATTTACGAAGCAGAAGGACAAAAATTAGCCATAGAAGCTAAAATTGCTAAATGTTTACAAATTCAGGTAAAAATAGCGCCCTTTTTTATTATTCTTTTTAATACAATAAATTTAATAATTCTTTCTATTTTTTTGTTTGTCTTAATAAAATATAATTTCTTTCAAATTTTAATCTGATATTACGTTTTAGTATTATTAGATTAATATCTATATTTATAAATATATATGTATATTGTAGTAATATTTAAATTAAAATACTGTTTGCAGATATTAACAAATGATGGATTACCACTTACAATTTGTATAGATTGTTGTATTTTATTGAATCAGTGTAGTGAATTTTTTGAGAAAACCAATCAAGCACAAGTGTCATTACGACAATTGCTTCTAGACCCTAAAGTTGAACCACAACCATTAGAGTCAAATATAAATTATATTGATAAAACAATTGCACTTCCAAAGGAAGAAATTGGCGAAGGAATTGTTGAATGTCATTTATCAAATTATATCCATGATACATCTAATGCTTCACGTAATTATTTTATTGAAGAAAATAAAAATGATAATCATCAAAAATATGAAAATGAAGAACCTCAAGATAATATGAAACAAAAAAAATGTAAAATTCAATTTAAAAAAACACCGCTCAAACAAACTAGAAAAAAATTAAAACGAAAAAGTCAAAAAATGGAAGAGCCAGACATATACATAAGTGCTGATTTAAAAAAAGAACATAAAAATATTGATATGAAAACAAATATTAAAATTCCAGATAATTATATGACAGGTAAATATAATCATCATAATAGCAAGTAATATACACATATAAAAACTATCTATAAAGACTTTAAAGTATCTTATAAATAAAATAGCTTATAATAAGATGAATGAAAGTAGATATTGATGATTTTAATAAAAATATTAATATCAATACAAGTATAACTAAAGCTACAAGAATTTAAAATATGTACTCAAAAATAGAAAACTATTACTAAAGATGCAAACATTATTTTTTTTAATTAAATAGATTGGAGATCCTAATTGTTTGGTATAATGGTATAATGGTAAAATGGTAATATATTTTTCTAGGATGTCTACTAGTGAAATAAAATGAGTTCCCTTATTTATATTAAGTAGAATAAAGTTTTAATTTCTTGTCATTTATAGATAGTTTTTATTAAACTGAATAACACTTACTTGAAACATTTTCTTTTATGCTGATAAATTCTAATGGTTAAAAAGTTTTGACAAAAAATGCCGATCTAAAGAGAAACTATTCATTAAAAAAGGAAAGGAAAGCAAAACACATTTTACATTGAGAATCATTCTATTAAGTATCTAAAATGATGCCTTTGGTCTTGTAAACAATTAGTAGGTTTTTCATAAATACTGTTTTGAACATTTAATAACAGTTAATGAAGTAATTGATAGATATACTATATGTATTCCTACTTTTATATTTCCTTTGTTATTATTTTATTTCCATTCATACATACTTCATATTTTCTTCATTGTTTATACAAAGCTTTATGCTTTACATAATCCTATTAATTAAACAGAACTGTTTGTTTACTTGTCTGGAAGATTTAAACAAGGCAACCTTATTCATTTTCGAAAAATGAAGAAGAATGATTGATTCATATTCAATTTTTAAAAGAATTTTTTCGGTTACAAAGTAAATAGAAGAACACGTTTGTAAATGGAATCAAAATAGTTAAATTACTTGCTTATAATTGTACTTAGAATCCAATCTTATTTTTCATTATAAGACTTTAATTATACAGAATGTAAAAGAATGCTTCAGATAAATACTATCCATTAGAATAATAACTATTCGATAAATATAAATTAATATTACATTTCACTTAAGATAAATGCCTCTCATTTTGGACGAGTTAGTTTTATTACAGAGTAGTTACATTTCATTAGAGGTCCTCTACCTCTTCTATCACACTCTTCACTTGAATAGTTACTCTGGAAAAGTTCATTTACACATTAATGATTAATCACCTAATCTACAGAAGTAAAAGCTAGTGAAGTCAATATCTCTCTTTGCAGTGGTCTATGAGAATACAATTCATAATACTATACATATTTGATCTATTTCCTGAAAACGACACCAAAAAATGTAATTTCTATTTGGCATATATAATATCTCTAAATTATTTATTATATACCAAAATGTTTTGAATATATACATATATATACAGGATGTTCACACTATTAGCTTCCAGCATTTTTCTCTTAGTTGGTTAAAAGAGATAGATTTGTGATTAAAATAAAAAAAAGACAAGCTTTTACTATTTTGCAACATGATAGACTGAATACATTTTTAAATTTTCTATGGTTTTCACATAATAATGAAATAATTATTGATGTATGTATAATATTATTATGTTATATAAAGGTGATTATTGAAACAAACCAATAGTCTGCAACATAATTGAGTTCAAGTTTGTCAAAATACAAAAAGTAATAAAATATTTTATAGCACTACATTTATTAGATAAATTTATGAAATTCTATTCTAAGAATAGAATTCTTTATACTAAAAAACAATTTTAATTTTGCATGTAATCCAACCAATAATCAGATTATTTCATTGTTGTTTGTATATTTATGGCAATTAGACAAATACTAGAATAATACCTATATATATGATTGTTGATATATTGCAAATATTCATAGTTAAAACCCATATAAAAAAAGGTAATGTGTAACAGTTTTGTTGAATTCATTTTTTGTTCATTATTAAAAATATTATTTGTTATTGTTTTACTTACTAATTAAATCATTGTTGTACACAGTGTGTCACTATGTAACTGAAGATAAAGTAGCTATATTGTGTATTTGTTACAAATTAAATAAGAATAGAACAGCTAATTCATTATTGTATGCAGAAAAACATTCAGATAGATTGCATCTTAATGATAAGCAAGATCAAGATGGAAGTATTTGTAGGAAGAAACCATACATTCGAAAAAATAACATAGTTACTGAAAATAAATACAGCTTTTTTGCATTATGAAGGAAGTTCGTTTATTTTAATGCAGAAAGTAACTACTACATTACGTAATATTTCAATAGATTGTATATATAAAATTTTGAAATTACATAAATACATATGTTTTAAGTCTTTAATTGCTCAATTATTAAGCAAATGTGAATTATAACGTCGTAGAATAATGTGCAGGATGTATAAATATTTTTGGTAAAGCCCACTTAGTGTCTTAGTAGTCTTTCACCTGCCCAACTGCAAAAAACTAACATCAAATCGCTCCTTTGGCATTATTGAATTCTTGTTTGAAAACTTTTTTTATGCAGTAAGTAATTTTGTAATAATTTAAAATCATGAAGTTAGGTACTTAATTCTATTGAAGGCAAGGTATTTCATGTGTTAAAGAATATTTCCTGTTACCTCATTAATACCATGCTATTTACTTTCTATTTAATTGCAAAATTGCCATCCTAGTTTTTAATTGTTGTAACTCTATTTAAAAAAAAAAATGTACTTAATCAGTTCATTTATGTCTCATTCGTATAAAGAATATAAATCCATGAGAATATGATGAAAATTCTACTTAGAAAGCAACAAATATTCTTTTAAGTTTTTTTAAGTCCTAACTTCATAAAACGATGTTAAACTTCATAAACTTCCAACTCAGTTTTTTCAATTTACAAACTGTAGATAAAACAGTGAACCAAAGGGATGAAATGTAAACGTTGTAAATACTGTCAATATATGTGTAAGCGCAACTTTAATATCATTTTTTAGGAGAACGGCTGAGTTGTAACCCATGGTTCTTTTAATAAGTCTAGTCCTGGTAATGAGTAGAATAGGATGCAAGTAAAAAAACTGACCTTAAAATTCAAGGTCAAGGATAATTTTGTGTGGATATTTTCCACAAATCTGCAGCGATCCGGAGGTGTAGAATCTCACTGTAGTGCTTTTTTTTACCAAAAATATTTATATTACTTCTACAAGTTTCACAAATGGATATTAATAAATAATAGGAATGATTTTTATTTTTATAAAAAATACTTTGAACAAAAGTTCAAGTTTCGTGTTAATGTATGGTACGGTATAATCACTAACATATTATTAGGAGCTCATCTTTACAACAATACTTTAAGTGAAAATAATCCGAACTTTATGTATACATTTTTACGATTATTGGCAAACGTCGTTATTCGTCACCACGGATATATATTTTCATTAAGACGGAGCTCCAGCTCGTAATTTTGCAATCATTAAAGGATGTTTGGGCAACATGCGATATTTAGATTTCTTACGAGGCTACCTTAAATCTATCGTTTATGTTACTTTGTTGATAGATGCAAATAAGTTAAGGAGAAGAATATTAGAATAACATTAGTACAAAGTACACAATGAGAATCATTTTGAGAATTTTATATATATAATTTGGTGGTCCTGCATGTATTGTTTCTTGATATATAAAACAATAGAATTTTTAATAAATGTAGTGTTAAGAAACGTTCAAAATATTAATTTAATTTTTATAATTTATTTTTAAATTAAATAAATATATAAAGACAATTTATTCTTATTATGAATATCTGTGCTCAGTCATAGTTGCACAAATAGTCGCAAATATTATTTGATGTACTTAATATAATGATGAGAAAAATATTTTACATAAAAGTCATAAAGATTTTCAAGTAATTGTATCTTAGAAAAGAGTGATTTTTAAATTTTAAAAGTACTTATCTTGTAGTGGACTTCTGCCTAACAAACTACTATGTGTCAGACTTATGACTTATGATTAAGTAAGTAAATGGTCGGTTCATCCGAAAGTATACAGTCTGTTCTCTATAATGGTTGGCATGATTTTTCAAACATTTCCGCTAATCTAGCGAAAAAAATTATAAATTAATTAGTACTCTAATTAAGTAATTAGTACTGGCAACAAATTGCAATAATAAAAATATCAAAAAACTGTTCTATTGAATAAAAAATCAAGATCATCATGGCATTTTTAAATGAGACCATATATTTCTTTTTATCCAGTGTCAAAATTGACATTTACACAAATTCAGCGATGTTATAAACAGTTGCTGTTTCCCAATAACTTCTTAAAAAAATCAACTTAAAATACATGGTGATCCGCAACTGATCGTACTAGTGGATACAGAGTACGCCCCAAAAAGAAAAATTGAGAATAGAGAATAAAATTTTTTTGAAAATTTATCAAACATATTTAAACTTGGCTAAACAGCGGTTAGGAATATATTTAATTAAATATTGGTCTGATACACGCGCATGATACATTTTTAAATTCATTTTTCTCAAAAACAATGCATCTTAGGAAAGAATTTTTTGTACATATTTGGTTTATTTATAGTTTAACCAAGTTTAGTTTTACTTGTCAAATATTCAAATTCGATTTGAATGAAAAAATTTTACTCTATATTTTCACCTTATTTTTTCTCGTTGAATCGCGCCGTTGTATAATAAATTACCTTATTACCCTGTATAATACATTTCCTTATTAATACGTAAATCAAATATAATCATATAAATATGAAAGCTTTCTGACTGAACATAAATGATAATACTAGTCATAAATTCAGTCTCTTATTCATGGTATATATATATTGTTATAATAAATGCATTTTGAATTTGTCAGTTTGATATAAACGAAATATAGACGAATCTTAATATATCTGTCTACTACAGGAATGAAATACTTTTTAAATTCCAAAGTTGATATGTTACATGGTATTTGTAAAAGAAATCACGCAAGGTTGTGGATTTAGAAACGAACAGAAACCGATATCCGGATCAATGCAATAAAAAAATGTATCACATTTTAAGCTGATATTTTTAATTGCAGGAAGACAACGGTGTATGATATTGTGTATTCGTTTCGATGTTACTTTTTTATACATTTCCGACTTTCACATGTTGAATAATTTCCTGTTGACTATTTACTCTTGCCCAGCCCGGAATTAACGGAATTGATCTTCAAATATTATTCAATTTTCAGACTCATTTTTTTCGAAAACGAAGCGTCATATGAAAAAATTTTGCTGTATACTTTTTCCTTATTTTTTCATAAGAGATCACCTCATGCCCGCTTGTACATGTTATTCGGCTGGTCCCTGTACTTCCGCAACTTTCTTATATTTAACTAAAGAATTATTGAATTATAGATTTCTACTAAAGCTTTATTTACTAAAAATGAAACATCGATGATTAATGCATGTCGATTTTGCTGAAACTGTGCACAGTTGCCATTAGCTGAACTTAAAAATTTTATTGTATTTTTTTAAAAGAGGACAAGATAACCATCTCTAAAGATCTATAAATCTGTGTGAAAAAGTTTACGAAATAAATCAATTGTTTAAGAAAATTAAATTCCACCTCCCCCTTTTTGAGAAATTTTAATTTTATTCACATGAGTAAAGGCTTTTATTTATCCTCAGTTCAGTGATGTCTAACAATATGTAATTATCGTAACTATTTCATGTAATATTGTTACTCTAATTTTGTGCATTTTGTATACTACCTGTTATTTCAATCAGTAGTAATATATAAATAAATATAGTAATAATAAATAAGTAAATAAGTAAATATATATATATATATATATATATAAATAATATAAATAATATAAATATATATAAATACATATATATATATATATATATATATATATATATATATATATGTATTTATATGCATACATATATAACTAGTATAATTATATAATTATATTATAGTATAAATATATATATATATAACCATAACAAAAAGTAATTGTTACAAAAAACATGCTTGAAATATAAATATGCCATAAATTTATATATGCCAAGCATATTGAAGTATGAATCTTCCACACACGTTCCACCAATGAGTTTCATCATCCTGCGTTGTAAAACAACAATCTATCAGATTTTCATAATGAAAGGATCCTTTCTCTAGGTATCTATTTTATGCCACGAATATTTAAACGAATTCCGAAATCTAGGAGAGGAAAACTGATTATATATAAGAGATTATAGTTTTATAATATTATAATTCAGCAAAATGACTTGATTGGACAAAGTTTTTATACAATATTTCCATATAGAATATTTCAAAAACTGGGAACACGTAGGTCCAGAGTTTGGAGGTGATACTTTTTGTATCATTGTTTCTTTTATATCATGAGAAAAAATATTTTTTTTCTTTCATGGGAAAGGTGTAAGAATCTTGCACAGCTTTCATTTCATGAATCTAGTAGCAATGCGCTTCAAGATCTTATATTTGTCAAGAATAATTTGCTAGATTTCGAAGCAGAAAATGTCCCTAATGAACATTAGAATTTGAATAAATCTTTCTTTACTTTGAATTCAAATTGCTTATATCACTTGATTTTTCTAAAATAAAATAAAAAGATGAAAACAACTTTCCATCTAGAGGTATGAGAGCTTGAAATTATTTTTACCAGAATTAAGTACATTTTTTACCTTATTGAAGTATTAATACAGTAAAACTCGATTTATATAATTTTCATTTATTGGAACGAAATTTTAGTTAATGCCTAATTATTTGAACTTTTGTTAGTTTATTCACTTATCTGAAAGTGAGCTCCTGTCATGTCAACGAAAAACAATAAATAAGAAAATTTGGTCAGCTCCTATTATATGAACTACAGTTATATAAATTATTTGTTCTGAACCAACAAGTTCAAATAAGTAGAGTTGTTCTATTTATATTATAACTTTATATTATATTATAACATATAACTGTGTTCGATTTTACACTTATATAATTTCCAATTGCTATTTCTGTATTTCTAGCATCTTCTTACTTACAGTGTCAATACTGGACCTATAAGTGGTAAATATAGTATAAAATAGCAGTAAATAACAGTGAATACTTTATCTATCGTATGATTGTAATGGACTAATATGTTTTATTTTATAGAAAAATATTGTGTATAATATATAGATGAAACTAATGTTATTACAATCGTTGTAAACCTTGCAATTAATAGTAAAAATAACAACAAATCCATGAAATACACAAAATTAAAATGACAATATTACGCACAACATTTATAATAATTACATCTATCAATGAAAGCCTTTTTCATTTGAACGGAATTAAATACTGTTTTTGACAAGTTTTTCACATAGGTTTATAAGTTTTTAGAAAGGGTTAATTTTTATTTAAACTATCTTTTGATATCTTGCGTTTTATATGGGCAGTTAAATAGAAGGCGTGATTTGGATGAGAAGCCTGATTTCCTGCATATAGTAAAAAAGTTGCACAAAAAAAATGCAACAAAATTTTTAAATTGGTCTAATGAATAATTGAAAATCTGGTGTCACTTTCCAATGTTTTTTTTTTTTTACTTTAATATGTACTAATATTTAAGTCTCGAATTTTTTATGTATTATTTTTACTAAATAGTAATTAATATCATATATATTTTACCATATATATACTTAAGTAAAGTTCTAATTGTGTGTATCTTTACTGAAAAGTTACGTTAATTATATTAGACAATATACTGGAAAAATTATATTTATGCTGTAATTTTTAAATATAGGTACTGATACAGACTTAGAAATTATAGAAGCACATACAGTAGAAATATTAAAGCGCAAAAGAGAAGAAAGTTTGAATAGGTATCCATGGCTTTGCACTGATTGTAATGATAAATTACCTAGTTTAGAAAAGTTAGAAGAACATCATGAAACTATTCACAATCAACAAGCAAAATATATGTGTGTTTTATGTTGTAAAGTTTATGATAAATATTATGGTTTTCTTACTCATGTCAAACGACACAAAAACAAGACAAAATTCAGGTAAAATTTAGGTTTATTAAGTTATGTGTAAACCATTTAATATACATAATCTTTTAATGAAACTATTTAATATATGTTATAAAGTTGTGAAGATTGTGGAAAATCATTTGTACATAAAAAGGTATTAGATTCTCATAAAGCAATTCATAGTGAGGAACGACCTCATGTATGCCAAACATGTGGGAAAGCATTTAGACAACAAAGTGCATTATATATTCATAGTCGGTGTCACTTACCAGATACTATGAAAAATAGATTTCCATGTGATCAATGTGACAAAAGGTATAACTTTATATATATATGTATATATATTAATCTTATTTTTGTTTATTGATATAAATTTATTTATTTGTATATCATTTTTATAATATATATTCTTTGTATGTATGTGCGTGCACACACACGTCTATAGTTTATATTGTGAATATTTATAAGTACTGATTAAAAAATGTCATTTGATAATTTCATATTTTATTTTGTTCAAAATATCTCCTATGTGCTATACTAAAATATTACACAGATTATGATTGACTTAATCAACATCTCTAAATTAATAAAGATTTGTTAAGGAAGTACATTACAAAATTGGTTTTAATTTTAGAATTTAAGTCCAAATTTTATTCATTTTTTTTATTATGCTGTATTCCTTGGAGGAAGAAAAAATATCAAAGAAACCATATGTCATAATCTGGTATTATCTTAAATATTATTTTAGCATTAAACAAGTTTTTCTGATGTGACTATTTTACAATTTCAATATTATATTTGCAATATATTTATTTAATTTTTTCAGCTTTTATATCTTTTCCAAATTTATAAAATAGTATCATTCTTAGGAATATTTCTTTATAGTCTTGTCCATACACATGTTTTTATGTGTACACAATTATTATGCTGTAAATATTTTTATAATCTGATTTTTATAAACATAATGAAATTTTTCACAAAGTTTTGATGTTGATTGAAGCTTATATTTGAGAGAAGTTGCTTTATTCTATATTTTAATTCTTGAATGTACATAAACTTGTCCAAACTTTCATCTTTCAAATTGCTTTAGTGAAAGTAAACTGACAAAATATAAATAATAATATTGTAAATAATGTCAGTCCAAGAGTTAATTAAGCTGTAAATATCAAATTATTTTTTATTTAGGTTGTAATACATATTATCCTTTTGGTGAGAATATAATAAAAAAAAAAATTTGGCCTTGAATTTCAAGATTATAATTTTAGTACCTCATGTATTTTAGCATTACACTTGGGTGATATGTAAGTAAAGTATAAGTAGTATGCGAATAATAAAAGAAGTTTTTCAGATTTTCGACAAAACCAAATTTAGTCACACATAAACGTATCCATTCTGGTGTTAGAAATTTTACATGTGATCAGTGTGGCAAGAGCTTTATTCAGAAAGGAAATCTAGAAGCTCATTTTTTAACTCATTCTGCAGATAAGCCATATAATTGCAGTCAATGTTCAAAAGCGTATGTTTATTAAAAAAATATAATTTATAACTTACTTGTAACTATGTTTACATATTTAATGTTATTTGCAGTTTCAAAACACCATTACAGTTGAAAAAGCATGAGACTGTTCATACAGGGGCTAAACCACACCAATGTGCTGTATGTGGAAGAACTTTTAGAGAAAAAGGTACCTTAAGGGAACATCACAGAATACATACTGGTGCAATGCCATTTACATGTGAATTTTGTGGTAAATGTTTCCGATTTAAAGGAATATTAACTGTAAGTTACTTAAATGACTAATACAGTATTATTTAAAAAGTAAAAAGTAATATCATTTTAAAATTTATTCTCAGACACACAGAAGACAACATACTGGCGAACGTCCATATAGTTGTTTAGAATGTCAACATCATTTTACAAATTGGCCAAATTATAATAAGCATATGAAACGTAGGCATGGAATTAATACATCTCACGCAAAGCATTTGTCACAATCTCAACAGATACAATCACAGCAGCAGTTACCAGAGCAGCAATCAGAACAGTCACAAGCAGATCACTCAAATGTTTCAGAACATTCACTTTCTATATCCCCTACGGAATCATCAACTGTACATGTAAGAAATTATTGTATTTGATCTAGTATTATAGTTCATAGTACAAAAATATACGTGGCATTATGTAACATATGAAACTTATTTCAAAGATGAATTTAAAATGATATTACGAATTGATATAAATGTGCAACAAATTTTATTACATTTTTAATGGAGTATCCTCAACAATTTATAAACATTAAGGACAATGAGAAAAACTAAGTCTTTTATTCCATTTTTTAGTTTGAAGTTCCGTTTTCATGATATAAACATTACAAATTTTGAAATTCAATTCTTAACCCTTTGCACTCGGATGTCCCCTTTGAGGGTATATCAAAGCTTATTAATGATTACGGAAGATGAACTCATTCTACTGCAACCTTTTGAGAAATGCATATTTCCCTGAAGTTTTCTGTTGAAATGGCATAAGGAAGCAAATCAAAATATGGTACAATTACCAAGATATATGAGAAAAATATCAGTAGGTTTTACGTCGGAAGAGAACGTGACAAGTGCGTTCACGACAGTCCAAGCGCTTCTCTACTCCATTTGAAAAGAACGATAAGGATGATTTGTAGAAGAATGGTTGGTATACAAGTATACCTCGCATTATATGGTGAAATTTGAGGATATAAATAAACAAATGTAAAACTGGAAAAAGAGATTTTCAAAGCTGAACTCAGTTCTTATTGAAGCATCGAACGTTACAGATAGATCCCTGCATTAATAAGTCAGAAAATCGGGAAAGTAATATTCTTTTGGTAAATATAATTTTGTGATTTCGTAATTTACCTCAGAAGAAAGAAAAAATAAGAAATCAATGACACATTACAAGTTTGTCAAAAGTCTTATAAATCAGTTGAGTGGTAATTTTCGAGAATCAAGAACATATCCATTCACATCTTCGTTGGACGATGGATTGAACAACAAATTACATATTCCCAATGTGGAAGAAAAAAAAACAGGACTGTATTGTTTGTTCTAATAGGAAAACACCAGGTGAAAGATGTCAAACAACTTATTATTGTAAAACATATATAAACCAGCCTGCAGTGCATATTGAGAATTGCTTCAAAATTTATCATACTGTAGAAACTTATAAGGAATAAAATTGTCATTTTTTGGCAAAAAATATGATCCTCAATGTCTACAAATTCTTATAAATCAAATATCATTACAATACTTGGTTCCAAAGTTATACTACATAATATGATGATTCTTAGGTTCACGTTTTCGTGGCGATATAAAGTGGCGCCGGATTGCTGGTAGGTAACGTCCAAGATGGCTCCGAGTGCAAAGAGTTAAAGTATGAGTTTATTTAAATGATAACAATTAAAATCCACTATTTATTCTAAACTTTACATATGCATATTCACTTACTAACAAATCATACAAGAATTAAAAATTGAATTGAAAAACTAGACAAACAAAAATTTAATTTAATTTTTATCTCATGGATAGTTTCCAAAGATATAGTGACGAGTAAAAGTGTAAACACAATCCACTAGTTTTGTATAAAAGGCGATAATACGGCTAATTTTTTAATTT
Source organism: Bombus superbus (assembly GCA_014737385.1). Taxonomy (NCBI): domain Eukaryota; kingdom Metazoa; phylum Arthropoda; class Insecta; order Hymenoptera; family Apidae; genus Bombus; species Bombus superbus. The sequence continues at coordinate 1,038,457 of JACXIK010000009.1, forward strand.
ATCGGTATGGTTTAGGTAATAATAATTACAAGGTGAATCTAATTAACAAAACAGTTTATGTTCATTAATATTAACGATATATGGAATATTTTATAAGAATTTGGAACAATGTTTACAGTTTTGTACTTTAATTATGCTAGTCGAATTAAGGTTTGAAAATTAATATTTTGTTCAGTTTCCTTTATTTTTTCGTTGCTTCGAGTCTGCGTGACATACTATCTATTAAATTTTTAATAATTTCTGGTTCGATATAATCCGTAATGAAGCCACTTACAGAAGATAAAATGAATAATATCATTTCATTATGTGATAAACATTAATCATTGCGGCAAATTGCAGAGAAATGTGGTGTCAGTCATACAATAGTTGCGAGAGTAAAAAAGACCTATAGTAGTGCATCGATTTGTTCAAGAAACGGTAGACTTATTTCAGATAAAGTGGCACGTGAAATTACACATCGTATTCGGTTTGAAAGTCACAAAACACCAAAAACTGCCACTCAAGAAGTTGGTAGTAAGTGCTAGTAAATGGACCATTCGTCGCTTTTTAAAGAAAATTGGTTTAAAAGCGAAAGAAAAGAAATTTAAACCAGCTCTTTCAGACAAAAATATTAAATTACGAAAAAAATTTGTTGATACATACAAAGAATGGACAACAGAAGATTGGAAAAGAGTTATATGGTCTGACGAAACAAAAATTAACAGATTCGAATTCGACGGAAGATCCTGGTACTGGACTTCGTCCGAAAATATCGACCAAACAAATGGTATAAAACAAACTATGAAGTTCGGAGGTGATTCAATTATGTGTTGGGGTTGCTTTACTCACAAGGGTGTTGGTTCCTTATGTCGAATCGAAGGTATCATGTGCAAAGAGCATTATTTAAACATTTTACAAAATAATTTACCTTCTGTTGTTAATTCTGTTGGATTTGATGAACGCGAAGTAGTATTTCAACCAGACAGGGACCATAAGTATATTACAAAAGTAGTAAAAATCTGGTTACAAAACCAGAAGTTTTCTGTAATGAAATGGCAGGCAAAAAGTCCGGATATGAATCCGATCGAGAATTTGTGGTCCATTATGAAAAGAAGGCTGGCAAAGTATGATAATCCACCTTCAGGGATTCATGAGCTATGAAACCGAATACAACAGGAATGGTATAATATCGAACCAGAAATTATTAAAAATTTAATAGATAGTATGCCACGCAGACTCGAAGCAATACGAAGAAATAAAGGAAAATGGACAAAATATTAATTTTCAAACCTTAATTCGACTAACATAATTAAAGTGCAAAACTATAAACATTGTTTCAAATTCTTATAAAATATTCCATATATCGTTAATATTAATGAAAATAAACTGTTTCGTTAATTAGACTCACCTTGTAATTATTATTACCTAAACCATACCGATGAATTAAAAAATTAGCCGTATTATCGCCTTTTATACAAAACTAGTGGACTGTATTTACACTTTTGCTCGTCACTGTATTTCAATGTTAAAGCTTTCGAAAATGTATTAAAATGAAGCAACATGTTAGCTTTTCACTATCATATTTGAACTCTATTTGAAAATAACACTTTATTTTGAACATATAATATATGTGTATATATATATAGTATATATTATGTAATATATATATGTAACACACACAGATATATATATGTTACATAATTCATATTATACTCTCTTTCAAGAAGCAGTTCTAAAAATTGATAGGATAACTCTAACCCTATGCCTATTAAGATGAAAATACATCTATTAATCGAGGATTATTATACATTTTATATATATATATATATAAACCTTTGTTATATATATATATATATATATATATATAATAAAAATAAAAAAATATATATATATAAAATATGTAATTATATATATATATAATAGATGTATTTTCATCTTAATAGGCATAGGGTTAGAGTTATCCTATCAATTCTTAGAACTGCTTCTTGGGAGAGAGCAACCGCGTTATTTCTAACCCCTGGTTGACGATGTCTTATTGCTAGTTACTACTGAATCATCAGACTACAAAAAATAAAATTTGTATGCTTTTAAATTTATAATTATGAAATCATATGCATTAATGAAATTGCTTATATTTTTTTATAAATATGACACTAAACATGATTATATCTGAACGAATTTAAAGTACATTCCTTCACTATTTCATACTCACTCAATGTTTCTCATTCTCACTTTTGGAGGTTTTGGAAACCGATCGAAATTCACATCGATTCTACAAAGATCAGATGGGATTGGTTTGAGAGCTCCAAATAAAGCTATTAAGAGAATATATATAAAAAATGGTAATGGATAAAGCCTTAGATGAATAAATATCACATTTAAAATTTGAAAGAAGCATTATTTTTACTTTGATAATATTTTTAAATTAATTACAAAATTCTTTAATAACTTTACATAGAGGATAAAGCTAAAATAAAAAGAAATATAAAAGTACAACTACATATGTGAGACTGTAAGAAATGTTTGTTATAACTCAAGTAAAAATGAATGTCATCAATATATTAGGTTTGGTTTTAGGGTAAGATTTTTCAATTCGGTCGCTTTGTGGCGACCGGCAACGCTTGCATAAAATAATAACAAATTAATTATAAAAGTAATAGGGGGTAAATAATTGATATTATTTTACGAACTAGAAAATTTGTTATTGTTTGCCCAAACATTACTGATCGTCTCATGGCGATTGGATTGAAAAAATAACCCAAATTCAAACACAGCAAATTGATGATATTCATTTTTAATTAAATTATAACAGACATTCCTTACAGTTTCACATATGCACTTGTGAACGGGTTTTTATGGCTCAACCTTTGTTTATATAAACTATATAAAAAAGATAGGCTGTCGGCAATCAATACTAACGTGTACGCCATTATGGACGCACAATTATAAGCAAAATTTACTGTAGTGGTATTGATAGTTTTTTGCGAATATTCCGAAAGTATGATCAATCGACAGTTACATGTACAGGAAAAAATTGTCAAAAATTGTGAACTTTACAATATATTAAAAAATGATCGAAACCGGAAACGACGTGGCTATTTCACAGATTCACAAAAAAATTCAATATTTTATAGTTTTAAATTAGCATGCAAGAAGCATTCCTATCTATTTCTTCTTAACAGTTGGACCTATCGGGTTCTCAAGTTGATCCCGCCCGACTCTTACCGAGCAAATCTAAAGTTAGACTGCCCGTTCAAGCTTGTACCCGAGTCATGACTTGAGATCCCAAAACTTTTGGGAGTTGGAGCAATATAAATTTACATAGATTTGGTTTAATTCTGTTCGAGTTTTTATTGGTTCGCCCCGAAGCTTCGGATTCCGATACTTGGGACGATCCGTACATCTCTAATATCAACTCATTCACTGTGAAGCTGAAAACTAAAAATTGTTAAGATTTATAATTGTTACAACGATACATGTACCATACGGGGTGTAAATATTAACTGATAGCTAAAAAATTATATCCAAAATCCACGTAAAACAATCCTTTTTTCAAATTTTGCAACATAGTTAATATAACATATCGCCATTTTAATCCACGTGAAAGGGCTAAAGCTCATTCTTGGATTGATTTGAAGAAAACTGTCCTTTAATTCTTTAAATCTCTTTATGTAAAACATTTTTTTTAAATAGAGCGATTTGAAAGAAGATAACGAAAAATCGTTCACATTGATAGCAGTCGCAATTTACAGGAAAAGGGCCTTATCACTGATTTTGATGAAATTTTTTAATTGCCTTGTAGATATATAAGCAATGGGAAATACAAAAAGATTAGTGGCGATCTTGACAAAAATAGGAAACCTTTCTAAAAAAGGAAGGAGGTAGGAAAACTTTAAGAAGTTAGTAGCTTATAGAAACCCATTGTATTTTAATATAAATTGTTTATTATGGTGAATGCAACTATGTGATTCTTATGGAAATATCGGCCTTGAGGAGGACGCCACAGATTGTGCAAGTCTCATCTCCAGCTCGTTTAAAAGAGTAATATAGAAAGTGTTAGTGAGAAGTAAATAAATCCGCAACCGGCAACGTTACTGCAAGATCTAGTATAGTTAAATTATATTAGTATAGTTATTATTTATCAACTAATATATTGCACATATATTGTGAGTCATTTTGTGTGTATGTTTGCCCCCAACAATAGTATTATATTAACTGATATGTATTACAAGGAGATTGTCGATCGGAACTTACACATTACGCGTGCATGTTATTGCTAAAAGAGTAAAACCTGTATAACTCAAGATAAAGATGGGAATAAGGTAATTTGTTCCTTTCCATGTATTTCTTGATATCTGCGGTTCTTCATTATACGATGGAGTTGTTGATTGGGATTTTATTAAATATAGATCAATATGTATACTGTTCTTTAAAACGGACTTGAGGCAGAGGTTGTAGAATTTGTACCCTTCTTTTCGAAATCAACATTTCAATGAAATTATATACACATCTCGGCATTCAATCTGTAATAAATTAGAGCCATTTTTGTTATCAAATTCAAAATGGTTCAATGTCATCACTAAGGAAGAAAGAAAAAACCCTAAATTATAATATCGAAGAATCCTTAAATGTTAAATATCGTTAATTTGTTAACACATTGATGACAGATGATACGTCATAGCATTATTCAAGTTCTTTACTTGGGTACAGATGATGCGAAAACACGTCACCCGATATCTTCGTATATTTGTCTCAAAATAAATTTATAGGATATTATAAGTGGTTCAATTTTTTTTTTAAAATACCATGTTAGATGTTTCACGAATTGAAAAAATTGTTTATGGATTTAACTTTCTGTTCTATGCCGCGATGATTAATGCCAAGACTTATGTATGCGCTAGAGCGATAATGTACGGATTCGACGGTTGGTCTTTTCTTCAGAGCGTAATAATGGATTTCAGATAATTCTTTTTATAACGCAATAAGATATTTCTTCATAGTTGATAAAATGGCTATGCATCGACAGAACGAGAGTATAATTTTTTAGTCTTCCCTTGGCCTCTGCAAGTATCGTTTAACTAAACTATTGTTTCTCAACAGCCTGTGTTTTCTTCTGTTTAAATAGTAAAAATGTTATTTCTTATATTTTCCTAAAAATCCTTAAAATGGTGGAAGAATTACTTTCGGAGGAGATGATATTGTGAAGACCTTATCAGAAATCGCTGATGATGAATATAACAGTGAAGACTTTGACATTGGGCCGGACGAAGAGTACGTGTGTTACATGTGCTTTCATCGTTGCCATCAAGCGAAGAACAAACAGAAATAGGAGAGAATAATGCGGATTGGTCGGAATTTGATCCAGAAAAACAAACAATTTTAACGAACAATTCGAAGGTGTCGCTGGAGTGAAAATCTTTCCAGATAATCCTCAAATTGTTGCAGATGTTACATCTTTTAGTCGTTGGAGATGATTTATTTGAAAAAATTGTCTTCGAAACAAATCATTATTATAATGCAAATAGCCACAGATATAAAAATTCTGCAGATCTAAATGAATCGATGTCACAGTTCTGGAAACGAAGAAAGTATTTGCCCTTATAATAATTATGGAAGTTAGGAAAAATAAGATTGGTTCATAAATCCACTTATAGAAACTCCAGTTTTTGGTTTGGATGATTATGAGTAGAGGTCGGTTTTCGCAAATTTGTATTTTCCTCCGTTTCTGTAATAACACAGTTATCCGTTTAAATGACAACAGGCTAATAAAAGTGCAGGAAACTATAGATTATTTTGTAATAAATTTAAGAGCGTGTACTATCACTTGATGAAAACATAATCCCATGGAGAGGAAGGCTTCGATTCTGAGTTTACAATCCGAGCAAAATTATAAAATATAACATTTTCAATAGAATCATTTGTGAATCAAAAACACGATATATTTACATTTTATCCTTTATTGTGAAAAGAGTATTATTTTGGAGAGCACCATCATAAATCAAATGGAACAATATTGGAACGAATGGCATTATCTGTATGCAGATAATTTTTACAACAGTGTAACTTTGGCTTCTAAATTATTATTGTAAAAGGTCAGACTTTGTGGAACAATAAGAGTAAATCGGAGAATACCGGATTCTTTAAAAAAATATGAAACTGCAGCGTGGAGAAACATACCACAAGAGAAAAGGGGGAGAAATTATGATACAGATATGGAGGAGTGCAAAAGACCGTAATATTCATATAATCATATTCTTAGAAAAACTCTGAAATGGACTAAAAAAAAGTATTTTCCTATCTTCTTCACTGTATCTTATTTAAGTCATTCTGTATCTTTCAGACGTTTAATCCACAATCAAAAATGAAATTCCATAATCTCATACTGAACATAGTTGAAGCTTGACTAGAAAGAATACATCATATTTTGATACTGAAAAAGAAATGAGTGAAATATCGAATCAGCCACCAATTTCCACGCCAGCATCTCGCTTCGATCTATCGGATCGACTTGCAGGAAACATGAAACAAGACGAACATGTAAGAATTTTGAGTAAAGATAAGAATGTCAGAAGAAGGTGTTGTGTCTGTTATTCAAACGATACACGGCAAGAGACTTTTTATATGTATAAAAAGTTATACTGCAAAATTCCTTCACATCTTGGCAATTGTTTTCAAACGTATCATACGAGGAAAGGATATTAACTTTGATAATATGTTATTGTAAAAAGAATAATCAAGTTTTATTTTTTATCGATAATACAAAGGTTGAGAACCTCTAATATTTGTATGTTAAGTTAAGGTCTAAGTATTTATGCAAGAAAGTAATTTACATTTTCCTTTCCAAACTCTTTTTTGAAATGTTTATCAGATAAAAAGTTACAGCAATTTTTTTTCACTCTAATGATATTAAAAGAAAAGACGCGAAATCATCCCATATCCACATCAAGCGCCATTCCAAACGCCCATCCAAGCGCCCATTTAAGCACTCCGACACCAATGTGTTAATATCACTTATTGAGTAGTAGAATGTTTTTAAAATCATTAATCTATTTGTTGTTCTAACAAAAATAATATCTTCAAAACCAAATACGTATGCCTTAATAAGCACTTCAATTAAAAATATAATATGTTCTTATAAACACTATTAAGTATTATATCTAAAATTACTTTTCTTCATTCTTATTTTTAAGATGTTTTTATTTTTTTCAAGGTCACTGAGATCCGACCGTCTATATCTTCTATTTTTCTCACTGATTATGCGTATGAACAAGGAAATTAAAAAGAAGTCCCATTAAAGTCAGTGATGAGACACCTTCCTTACAAATTGATCTTTGTATGAAGTCACGCAGCTGCTGGATTGTTGGATATGTATCCTATATCCATAAAATGTATTTTAGAGATCTAAATAATTGGGTATACAATATTCTCATGGTCCAATCTTCCAAGTCAATGCAATCTCGATTTACTTAGCATTTCTAACCTGTAAGTTTGCTGCAAATTAATACTTAGTAAAAAATTAGTATACCGTGTGTATGAATAGTTCACTATAAGCATATGAATGTTAAGGATGGTCCCACTGAATACTGAGACTTAGTAATACTGTGGATGATTGCATTTTTAATTACTTTTGTGATTTTTACAAAATATACACTTGTACTAAAATATTTTGCAACATTTGAAATTTTAGAATCGTTTAAAATTTTATCAATATAATCATGATAGTTGTAATAATCATAATAGTTAATCACATTTCTCTATGCGTTGGTCTTTGTACCTCATTATTTCATATAGAAAAGTACTATGCCAAACGAGATGCATTAACCAACGTATAAAGAAATGTGACTAGTTAAAAAAAATTGTAATTAAAAAACTCTACGTGTCCACGCGCAAAGAAACTAATAACTTCAAATCGTACCCTTTTTGAGACCATTCAACTCTTGTTTTATAATATTGTATATCTTTTATAATAATGTGAAATCATGAAGTTAGTTGCTTCATTCTATTTATGGTGGTTGGCTATCTCATGTGCTAAGGAATAATTCCCTGTTTCTGCATTAATATCACGTTATTTATTTCCTATCTGACTGCGAAATGTAAATATATTGTAAATTACATCACCGCAAAGCTAATAGAATTTTAACATCATTTTTCAAGAGTACGATTAATTTGTGATTCACGGTTCCTTTTGCAAAGTTGGTCATAGTGATGAATAGAATACGATGCAAACAGAAAATTTGACCTTTTGATCTTGAAATTCTAGGTCAAGATCAAAATCAATTTTGCGGCAGTATTTTTATATTGATCTTCACCAAAACAAGAATGTAGGATTACATTGTGGTGGTTCCGATAGTTATTTTCCTTGTATCCTATACATTCAATTAAGGGAAATATAAGTATATGAACATATATAAATGTTTTGACTATAACAATTACTTTTTCAATCTCTTAAATATTCGCTCTTTTTTCGATTTTGTCACGTTTCTGATTTCGATTAATGTTCTCTCAGCATTACTAAATTCATTAGACATTGTATTTATTTCTATATGTTTACCTTAATTTTCTTGCACTTTCTTGCTTACATTCAAACATCAGTCTGTGATCATCATGTAATTTTAGGTTTTAAAAAACTCCAGAAACGGTCGATTTGATAATTGTTCGGATCTTATATAACATTTGCACATATGTGTTGAATAACTAATGAAACTTTCTCGAAAGATCAATTTTATTAACGAGATACAAAAACAAAACGTTAGTTCACCGTAAAGTCGATGTGTCGCAACGTAGATGGATTGAAATGAGAACTATTTGAAACTTATATTTAAGAAAAACCTTCTGAAATTTTATTTACAGTGACTCCTGGAAATATTCGAACACTCGCCATAGAATATTTTAATGAATATATTATGTGCATTATACGAAACTTTTTGAAATTTCGTTGATACTAACAAGACACATCATGATTATAATAATAAGAGGAATTGGTCCGAAAAGGTATACAGAAGTTATTAGACATTCGTTGTAAACCTATACTTTATGTAAAATTAGTATATAGTAGGAGTAGTAATCTTAAACATACAATTAGTATTAAAGATGGTCTCATTACATATTGTCGCTTGTTAATATAACAAATAACTGTTCAAATACTTTGGTGATCTTTGCGAAATGTATAATTTACTCCCAATAAATATCTTGTAACTTCTATATACATTTTCAGATCCGTTTCGAATATCAATGTAATCACCACAATCGTGTTGCGTTACAGTGCTAATAAAATTTTAAAATGCTTTGTACAATGTACAAAGCATCCCAAATTTAAACAATCAAACTTGATCAGTATGTTCTGTGAATAGAAATAAGAAAAAAGAAATGTTATATTACATATAATGTTATATAACATAGGTCTGCAAATGCTTTTTAAAAAGATTATAACAAAAATATTGATTGGTCGGGGAAGACACATTGTTTGGGCCACCAGGTTGCTTGGATCGCTAGATTTTAAACTATTAGACTAAATTATTATCAGTGAGGAACAGTGAAAGTGATTGTGTTTCGTATAAAAGTCAAATCTTAGAAGAAAAGACAAGAACTAAAAGTAGCAAGAATTAATGGTGCATTTACTGAACTAAAGCAAGATAAATATGAAATTTGGAGAGTGATAAAATTCATTCTTCCTATGAAGTCAAGCTGGTATTCGAAACGGGCAATTGCATTTTGAGATGAAAACATAAATTAGCTTTTTCACTGTAATAAAACGTGATAATAAAGTGTTTGCGGATTTATGTCTATATAACATTTTTTTCTTATTTCTGCTCATAGAACATTGGTGAAATTTGATTGTTCAAGCTTAGGGCACTACCAAGCTATATACACTACCACATAAAAATATTTGGATATTTGGTGCAATCCAACCAAAACATTGATATTTTTATTATATTTTCAACATTATGATGGAAGATTGCTTCTCTACTTCCCAATTATTTACTTCTTGCCATAACGGGGATCAAATGTTTTGTTTAATTGAAGTTTTGTTTTTGTTTTGTTTTGTTGAATTGATTGAAAGTCTATATTTATTTCTAATAATATAACTAGCACTTCGGAAAATCTTTATAAACTTCTAGAATATGGTTGGAAACACATATCATAATTAATTTAGCCATAATTTAATTTTTAGCTATTGCTAATGTTTTATTTTATTTATATTAATAAATATCAATTATTGTTTTTATCAATATATACTAACTGTATATCGTTATTTGAAATAAGATCAGAGGCAGAAATTAGATTAAAGAGCTTTATTTAAAGTATATCTTATATATTTGCAATATATAATTTGAAAATATTCAAATATTTATGCACAGTAGTGTTCATAAAAAGATTCTAGGAGTACTTTCTTCGAATAGTTTTATGAGTCGCTGTATAAAATCTCGAATATTCTGAAGTGTTCTTACTTTGATAGTATATGATAAACGTGTACGTTGACCTAATTGGCGAATTAACCGTGGTTTTAGTCCTTTGGATAGTTTAGCTAGTCTACGAGCATTCGTCCACCAAGTTGTCGCAATAGTCAAAAAGATGGGGATGCGGGTCAGGCTCAAGGAGAAATTTCGTGTCTACTGGTTGTCGATGTATCGAAGTGCTGAGCTGCAGGTTTATGATACTATTATTTAATGTTCAGAAGTGGGCATCTAGCAAGCTTCTCAAAGCGTCTCAAAAGTAGTATATCATGCGCCCATGTTGTAAACGTAAATCCAGTAGCTTCACTGTAAAAATAACGTTTTAAATTTAAATTCAAAGAATTAAATTTAATAATAGAAAAGAAGAAAAGATTAAGACACAATTATGAGGATATGTACATACACCAGACTTGTGATATATGTACACATCCTTCTTTGATTGACTATTGTTTTGACTTCTGTTTGCCAACTGGCGTTTTAAATTCGTCTCCAGGCTTTCGTCGCTTTTCCTTTTTTTGTGCATCCATGTATACATATCCTCACACGCATTCACACATCCTATCATTTTCTCATATGATAATTATTAAAAGAAAAAAGATGAATCTGAATCGAAAAAAGATAATGGAAAATGACAAAAACTATAAACCAACAAAGTATTGAAATTAGAAGTTATTTATAATCCAATTATTTATTGTTCTGTAACTAACGATAAAATCTCCGGATCGTTTATAATTTTCCTATAATTTTATAATCATTTGTTAGAAATTTTAATAGGGTAAAAGGTTCATGTATTTTGCATTTCATAATACTATATCGTTTTTCTTTATGAAACTTATTGAATTTCCTGTATGGTTATATTTTCCTTCAGCAATTTCGTTGTTACGTCTCTTGTTCCTTATTTTAGTGCAGCCTAGAAGGTGAAAAATTTCTAGAACTTGTTCAAAGTTAACATTAATTTGGTTAGGTTGCTTATCCATTTTGATATTTTATTATTTCAATATCGACGAGATTTAGTTACGGTCGTTAGGTATGCTCAACCATTGATTCGTAGAAGATAGAACTTTAGCAATGAAATATATGTTGGAAATGGGAATGGAAGATCATAGAATTGGTATTAAATTTACAACTTTCGATGATAGCAATAATTGATTTAGCTCAGAGTCAGTTTATTGCAGTATAGAAGTATATCTAGAAAGAACCTTTTTTTCTGTAAAAGAAAATATCAGGAACCTATTGCTTAGGACGAGTCAGATTAAGTCGGGTTAACGACAATTTATTGGCAATAAACCAACGTATCTATTTTTCGATATAATTGCCGTTAACATCACTATATTTTTATCAACGTATGACAAGTTTTTTCATGCGAAGGATTCTACTGATCTACATTTGACAAAATACTTCACAGCTATCTCGACTTCATCCTCAATCTTAAAATGAATACCTTTCAAGGTCTTCTTCAATTTAGGGAAAAAATGGAAATTCGATGAATTTTCGGTAGCGTAATGCTTTTCGCTGTTAAAAATTCGATTATGGCACATTGCTCGAATCTCGTTGATATTGCATTCATATTAAACTTTGCTGTAAACTCCTGACCATTACGTCAAGCAAATTTATTGACAATTGGCATTATTGTAATGGAGGGATGTAGCTACGAGCTAAATGCACCCGCACCGTTATAGTTGTTTTCGTTCTTAAAATACAAGCGAGTGTGTATTATTTATCAGTTCTCTTTATCTCATGACTTCTACTATCGAGATTCCCGAAAATATTAAGAATGTAAACAAGAATACGCCCATGTTATACAGGTGTATATGTATACATACATACATACACGTACAATGTACAGCTGTGTGAACTATTTTGCTCAAAGATTTCACTTAATGAATTCTGGTCATCTTTGGGAATTGGTTCGGTTTTCTTTGTTGGACGAAGCTGCTTGTGTGTAAGATTTTGTATATGTTCTAGCTGGAAGGGGTGTACGTCATAGATGTGTAGTTTTGTGTTTGATCGGAAAAAAGTTGAGTAAGATGGGTGATGTGGCAGCATGTGAATTTATGGCTGAGGAAGTTGATGCCCTTTTGGTAAGATATGCCAAAACAAAAGAGCGGAACATTGGTTAAAATTTCCTTGGTGGCTTCCTTTACAGTTATATCAAATGATTGAGTTTTTGGTGTGCTCACGAGTGAGATGTCCACCAGTGCAGTTAACGCAATTTGGATGTTTACTACAATTAGTCGAATTGTGTTCATGTGCTTGCCGACGGAATTATTATATGTCTGGTTTTTTGGGTCATAATTCTCCCAGTAGTTTCCAGAGTGGAACAAATTTCTGAATTTTTTGGCATGCTATCCAGGTAAAAGAATGATTTTATAAAGGTATAGGAATAGATATTTGAAGAGATGATCTCCTTGGATCTCTGTTTGATTTTTAAGAGAGCCTTTTAAGATTAGGGTTAGCGCTTCTTTCGTTTGTAATGAGTATGTATAAAATTGTATACTGTTTGATATGCAAAATTCTTTAAACTTTTTGTGATGGTGAATATATGGAAGCCATCTTCATATATATATATATTTTGTAATGTTATATATATATATATATTTTTTAGTAAGTGCTTTGTAGTTTTCTACATGTGAATATTCCTAGGTATGAGAAGGACGAATGTGATTTTGTTCTGCGTTACTGTTTAAGGTTATGCCAGGGTTGAGTTTGACAGAGGTTATTTTGTTTTTGGAAGACATGTCTATTTGGATATTAAAGCAATTGCTAAGAAACTGACAGGGATTAAAGTTACATTAGAGAAATGTTATAATTCTCTATTCATAGGCTTTGAAGTTGATGTTTGAATGGCGGTGGTTCTTGTTAGGGCGCTCAGGGACGTGTATCCGCGATACTAGCCAAGCCAATTTGGATGAAGAGTGTATTATTGTTTCACTGTTCGATTATTTCTGATATGGATATCTTTTCCGTGTATCGCTAGACCGCATCCTTTATTTTGATACGGATATGCAGAGATGGTCAATTAGGGGAAATTTCATGATTTATTCGAAGCTTCGAAAACTTCACCCAAGATTCATTCCACCGGGGAAAATGTACCAAGGCTGCATGGTAGGGCGATACTCAGGATAGCATTGATTGCAAAATGAATGTTTCCAGCGAATAAAGCAAAGCTTGGATATTTAGAATCAATTGAAAATTGGTCCCAATTTAACCGTTAAATTGTTACAGTTATTCTAACTAGTGGTATCAAATAATATCTAAGGCGTTATAAATATGGGTTCGATACTTCTATGAAAGTATACGAAAGTATACGAAAGTACCTTTCATAAAAGTATCGATACCCATTTGATACTTTTAAGAAAATTTCAATACCCATTTCACATCTTCTGGTATTTTCGATATTCATTTAACATTTTACTGAAACGTTTATATTTATCTAATATTTAAGGGCCCTTCTGTGGTTGTGAGGGGAGAAGTGATTTTTGGGGAATTTTCCAAGAAAAGTCGTATATATTTATTTTCATGAAGGTTTTGGTTAATAAAGATACATTTAAAGAAATTTTGTTAAATTCGCATGCAAAAGTATTCATTTATTTAAGAATTATGTGCTGGAAGGCTTTTTTAGAAAAGTGGTTCGCGGTGAGCACTCTTATTGGAAACTGAATCATCTGACATTAAAATTTCAGGAAGATATAGTTAATATATTAGTATATTAGTAATATAAAGTGAGGGACGTTGAAAATCAAATAACTCATTTTTCGACCGTAAAATAGAAACTAAATATTGAAAAATGAAATCTATCGACTAAAGATTAGATATTTATGGCTAAAATAAGCCCTTAAGTTTCGGAACGGATTAGTTCTGCAGTTTCCGTTTAGTCGTGGATACCGACTTTGGAAATGCATATTTTGACAAAAATGTGTAAGTTCCAAATTCAATTTATGTAAAAACTTTTTGTTTAATTTATGCAGAGCCATTTTGAATCTTTCAGGACATATTCTTATGATAATAGTCCGCGTGTTTCAAGAAAATATCAAAACTCATCAATACAATTTTTCTAATTTCTTAGCACAGACCTTTTGAAGCAGTTAAAATATTGTAATAGTGTTAATAATATTAAATTGAAGCACATGCCGCTTTTTATCTATAAATGATACATGTAATAGTAAAGTTTTGCCCTGTATTATTGCATTAACTGTATTGTCGCATTTAAACATCTAAATGAAGGAAGTTGTAACACTCAATAACCCATAAGTTATTCATTTTTATTTGTTTATTCTTAAGTAATGTATTACATTGAATATCAATAAAATTAGGTATAACAAACTCCTTCTTTTAACAGTCATGGAGGAGAAAATGCATTTACGCATACTCACCAGACCGTACTTGAGGGTTATATAGGACTCAGATTCTTAAATGGCCGGGGCGGGGGTCAGAGTCCGTCGGCTGTACGAGGGAGTCGTCCGGTTCCAAGTTTTATATGGGGTTCCGGCGTGGGCTGAGGATCTGGTGGCGAGCCGCCGCAACCTTCGTTTACTAAGGAAGCTGCATAGGACAACTACCATCAGAATCGTGAGAGGATACGGGACAATGTCCTACGCGTTGGCGTGTGTCCTGGCGGCGTCTCCTCCTTTTGAGTATCAAGCCTTGGCACTCGGGCGGGTGTACGAAGGCCTGAGAGACCCGGAACCAGGTTTCGACGCGGTCGGACAGTCGACTCGAGACGTACGAGGGGAAGCGAGACGAGAAATGTGGGAACAGTGGTTCATTCGGGTGGTTTCAGAAAAGGAGAGAGGCCCAAGACATCGGGCAGTGGGGGCGGACCTCCTGAGCTGGGAAGATTGGAAAGACCGCGGTGGGCTCCCTCTCACTTTCCGGATGACGCAGGTGCTCACCGGACACGGAGTGTTTGGGGAGTATCTTCGTAGGACTGCCCGGAAGGGGACATCCGTGTGTCACCATTGTGGGGAGGGCGAGGACACGGTGCAGCACACACTGGAATTTTGTCCAGCGTGGGAGGTGCCGCGACGGGTCCTGCGACTTGCTGTTGGCGAGTGTTTAACCCCTTCGGCTATTGTGGAAGAGATGCTAAGGGGGAAACGGGAATACAGGATTACGCTTGTAAAGGAGCGGACAGAGAGAGAGAGAGAGAGAGAGTGAAATCTTTTCACCCATGTAGGGTGCCGCGCCGAAGGGGGACGGTGGGAGTAATGGCGGTAATGAGGTGGGGATATAAAGGCCGGCACGTTGAGGAGACTCTGGGATCTCCTCAGACTTGCACGACGGCCTGGGGGGGGGGCGATAGGAGACGTGTTCTCTTCTAGCGCCCGAATTAAAATTGGGATGACTCCCTCTCAAAAGATAGAACGCAGAAATGCTCCGGCAGTAATTCGTAAGAGATTCCGGGACACTCCTGTCGAGCGTTAGGAAGGCCACCGTGGGGTTTTAGTTGGTAAGTCCGATACTACTTCGCTACTTTCCAGAAAGTGGCGGAGCGTCCGTGAGGATTTCCTCACGTATAAAAAAAAAGATTCTTAAATGGCGGGGCTAGAAGACATACCCACTAAAAATCCCTCTTCGCTTCCTCCACGCAGTGGTTGGTTATTTGTTAACGTGGCACGGGAACTTTGTACTTGTATTTCAGAGAGCTGAGATATTAGAACAAGCTATTAAGAAACAATATTCTATCAATTACAATATCTTTCAGTCTGCCTGCCGTTAGTCCATTTACTAATTTTTTGGCTTTTGAAAATACGCGTTCCGCTGGTATTAAAATTGCCATCATACAAAATATTTTTTGGCAAAGATTGACATTTTGCTATATTTCTTCATTTTTTCGAAGTTGTTTTGGGCTGGTAATCATATTTACAGTTCAGGTTTCAAATGAATACCTTATATACAGTAATGTATAGAGTATTCAGCTACAGATGTAAAAATATTTAAGGGGTGATTCTTGTAGTTAAAACAAAATGAAAATCAAAAATGACAAACTGCGTTGTCGGCTTTGTTTTTTAATTATTGACAATTAAAAATTAGCTGAAATATCTCTGATAGGAACGAAAATAGTTCAGTTTAAGTAGCGAAGTGCAAACGGGATTCTCAAATCGAACGATACACAGGCAGCAGCTTACCTCGTGTAAGTCGTAGAGAGGAAGATTATGACATTCGAAGAAGTAAACAATCCTGCGCGACATTTTATAAGAATAGTTGTAGATTAAACATTATACCTGCCTATTCACTAAAATCCTTAACAACATATCGAAAACCGCCTTATGGAATTTTCGAGTAGAGAGATTTTAAAGCATGACATAGAAAAAATTAATACGTTAAAAATGAAAATTATTAAAAGAAATAGAAAAAAAGTCTCCTTGTTTGCAAAAATATGTACAACTTTATTATAATTCGCTAATCATTCTAGCGATTGAATGCAATCTTAAATAAAAAGAAAATTACATTGTAATTATATTTCAGATAAGCATAATCGAAGATATCAGTTATTAAAGGAAAAGAAATGGCATATGTTCTCTTCATATGCCTATATGTTCTCGCAAGTGCAGGTCCCGAGTTAACTGGATAACCACAGGGTTTTATATATTATTTAATGTATTATTTATATTATATATATTATATATATTATATTAAGGTACCGGTTTTGATTCGGTATAGTATTGGTATGGTGTCTTTTGAAAAGGGGTCAATATCGATAATTGATGCCAAGTACTTAAAATTTCGATACGCAACGGTATTTCCTATTGAGGACTTCCGAATTAATTGAATACCTTCAGTAGTATTAGTATCTAGCCGATCACCAATTAGAACCAATAAATTGGATGTTTCAAGCACCAGCGTGTCGCCACCAAAGAAATATTGGGGACGTCACGATATAACACATTAAATATAATTAATTACATTAATATTAGGATAAGCATTATCTCTGCAGTTGGTGCTTCGTGTATATTGAATGTTAGTGTTGGTAAATTAATAATATTCTAGACAAGAATGAATATTTGAACCTTTTAAAATCTTCTTAAAAATGTAAATGTGATACAGATACAAAATTTGAACAACGCTTCAAAGCACAAAAAAGTGAATAGTGCGAAAATATTTATTATACAATTGCTCTAGTTTTTCATTCATTTGCTGTCAACAGTTTTGGAACCCATAAAAAATTCTATTGGAAAATTTAGACCAAAAAATTCAAAAAGCAATTTGAAAATTAGATTTTAAAACGAGAATAAAAGAAGACTAGGATTCTATTTCTTCACAATATTTGAAAAAAATTATTTTTAACATACCAAAACGTTTAAATGATATCTGATCTTTACCTTGGAAAAGAATGCCTCAAAATCCGTTATTGAAAATACTTTGAATTAAATGGTTAAATGTGCCTTTCTGAACAATTTAGGGACTATGCTGCGTGATACAAATGATAATTAAAAAACGATTAGATATATTCGTGGTGTATCTAATATAGCATTGGATCCACATAATTAAAAAAATGCGACTATTCCCCGTTAGTATATTACTAAA
Source organism: Bombus superbus (assembly GCA_014737385.1). Lineage (NCBI taxonomy): Eukaryota > Metazoa > Arthropoda > Insecta > Hymenoptera > Apidae > Bombus > Bombus superbus. Next base: position 1,056,417 of record JACXIK010000009.1, read on the forward strand.
ACAAATGTAAACATTTCTCACGCTAAACATCTTTTTGTCAGAACACATTTTGGGTTATCTCGGACTATTTTTGCGGCATGATATATGCCATCCGTGTCACCACTTTCTGTGTACCCTGATTCTTCCAACAGTGTTGTTAGGGTTGTTGATCTGTATTTCAGCGGTCATGTGCTTATACTGGATGATTTCAATCTATCCCAGTTAAGTGTAATGATCAGACCCCATTGCCCGGCCCTGTTTGCAATCAGAATGAAGCATTATCCATGGGGAATATTTGGTTGACAATCTGTCTATGCGATTAATCCAGATGAGCTATATATATAACTTTATTGGTTTATGTCATGACTTGGGGTTTTTTTTAACAATAATGATATTGTGATATTCTCATCAAACGATTTCTTACTCCAATGCGATGTATAACATCCTGCTTTGATCATGCAATTTCAATGCAATCAATTTCATGCAACGTCAATAAATAATATTACTTACAAGTACAATCTTTGAACGATATTTTTCACCTTTATTATGGGATTATTATTTATTATTATTTATTATGGGATACATCTCTTCATACCGAAATGCTGCATAGATAGTACTACTTTTCTCAAGAGGTTTTCATTTCCTCTTATTAATCTTATTTGCCGGAAGAAAAGTGCGCACTATGTTTATAAACGAACGCACCAGGCAGTATTCGGAATATACCTCCTTTTCTTTAAATTTCGTATCAAAAGGTGAAGAGGTGCTACAGCCAGTATGTAAATAATCCTAAAAAATTAATGCTGGATACGAATAATATTCATCTTTCTGTAATGTCATAAACAATCAATTTAAGATTCTCAAAGTACCATGTGTGATACCTGTATAATGCAGGTGCAACCGATGCCAAATCGACCACGAATATATTTGCATCTTTCTCTGATTTTGTCTATAGCTCTCACTCTGTGGTCTTCCCAGATTTTACCTTCGATCAATGCACCCAATTTTAACAAAATCAATAATTTACAAATATCTAGGGGCCCAGACATTGATGAGATACCATCGATTTTTTTTAAATCGTGCAATTTCATATTTGCACGAGTGTTACGGATCATTCTATACTCCTCTTTGATTACAAAGATTTTCGCTTCAGTTTGGAAGATTACCTTAATCACTCCTATCTTTAAATCTGGCGATCCTACAGATGAGAGAAGTTATTGATTAATATATATTGTTGACACTATACTTAAACTATTTGAAAACTTAATTGTACACAATATCAAATACTCTATTACAATATTGATGTGTAGTGAGCAGTATGATTTCATGCTTACGCAATATACTCCTCCGAATTCTCTATCTTTTATAATTTTGTCTCAACTAGTCTTGAGCGTGGTAACCAGATAGTCACTGTATACACTAACTTTCAGAAGGCATTTGACACTCTTAGCCACAATATTTTTGTATCGAAACTGTCGCCGATGGGTATTTGCGACCCATTGTTGTCTTGGATTTCGACCTGCTTGTCTGACCATAGATAAATTATTCACGTACTTGGTCTCAATTGATGTAACTGCCGGTATTCCTCAAGGATCGTATCTGGATTCGTTTCCGTTTATCCTATTTATCAACAACTTGGCTAAAGCGATTAGGTGTAATAAGTTCCTGCTATGGTGACCTAAAAATTTTCAAACAGTTACTGTGTCTCCAGAAATGTATTTAATTGCAACGTGACCTTTGTCATGTTCAACATTGATGCGAGATCAATAGCCTGGCTCTTAACTATGGAACATGCTGTTTTGTGAACATGTGGCGTTCACAGAGTGTGTATTCCGTAGATTTTGAATACAGGCTTGGAGATCTGGCTCTATTTTAAGTTTCAGAGATTTACGACTTAGGTGCCCACTATACATCGCTATTAAATTTCTTTTCCCACTACCAGCGAACACTATAACTTCGGCTAGAATTGGAATTAAATAGGAGTAAAACTAAAAAAATCTATAAACCAGAGATTCAATAAGCGAAGTCGTATTAATTTAACATATGCATAAATATACTAAACTACTCTGTAGTAATAATCGTTTCAAAACATTATATATTTTCATAATATAATGCAAGCATTGTTACGAACTAGAGTGCAAGAAGAATGATAGAAAAACTCGATAAAGCTTAGAACACAATTTTATTAATATTCTCTTTTTACATGTTATAATTAGATTAATCTTCTTTTGTTGTTCGACTCGACTGTTCCGCTAGAGTGATCCCGAGAAGAGGAACCGTTGATTTCCTCGGAATATTTGTATTAAGATTTTTCTACCATATTAGTCATCTTTCTACGAAGTGCTATATTTTGTCGGTTTACGTCAATCTACACCTCTTCAGATCTGCTTATAATTTTTGCGTACATTCACCAGATGATATCGCTAACAAGCACGAGATAAATATTTTCTAAAGAATACCGTCAATGTACATGGCTTAAAAAATTATTTGTCCTGACCATCACAGTGCCATTTTACACCTCTGGATGGGTGGGATTCTGTAAAAAAATAGCCACAAATTGAATTGAAACCTTGAATTTCAAGGCCAAATATTTTTTTTATTAAATCATATTCTACTCATCATAGGGGTAAACAATGTCAGAGGAAACGTGTCGTAACTCAACTGCTTTCTTCGAAAATGTTAAATTTCCACTAATTTTTGAACTCATCTTATTTATAATGTGATTACATTTTGCAGTCAAATACAGTGTAGGTAGCATCTATTGTAACACGTAGATACCCCCGATATAGCTATGGCTACGCACCAGTTTTTATGTGGCTACGCCAACATTCTTGTTTAAGCAACTCCGAACTCACATCTCTATATTCCGGCAAAGTTTCTCCAAATATTACACGTCGATTTTTATGTGATAGAAAGTATGTTCAACATGATATTTTTATTGTTTAACGGATTAATCTGTTCATTCGAACTGAAATGATTGATTGAATTAATCGAAGCGTTAGAAATGTCGACGATCTGATATTTCCACAGAATACAGCGGTCTTTTATTATTTCTGGTCGATTATCGATATATTTTACGCGCTAAAGGATATTTCCCATCTGTTTCATCGATAGATTGCAATGTAAACTCTATGTGACTATGAGATATATTATAAGTATAATTAGTTTTATATAGTGTATATAGAATTAATGAAAGACATCATTTTGACATCATTTTCCAAGAAAAATAAAAGACGATTGACGTGCGACCGATAGTTCCTTTGTGACTTTTTATGATGAGTAGAATACGATAGAATAAAAAAATTGGACATTTTTTTATATAGATCTCTACCAATCCAGGAGAACATGTTATGGTGGTTCGGACAAATAATTGTTTTGTATCTTTAAATATTTCTAATACATTTAATCTAATACATTTTTCTTGTTGGAATCTTTTAGATTTAATATTTTCATTATGATCATTTTGTCTTTTGTTTTTTATATCTGTTTTAGATAATTAAACAATAAATTCCATTTTATATTTCTTGGTTTGTTGAGGCTGTGACTTAAAATCTTTTGTTTTTTTGGCAATGTCGGACATTCAGATACTTTCCACATATATGTAGGGTATTGCATTTGAAGTTTTATATTCAATTATCTGTCGAATTATAAAAAAAAGCTTCTAGCAGAACTTACTTTGTTTTGAGAGCATTAGGAGTAACAAACCACATTATTGTGATTTATGTTTATGGTCGAATCGACGATATATTTCAACAAACAAAGTCTTAGGCATATTCAACAAAGGTAAATTTTGAACGGCAGTAAATGATCTTGAATGACTTTGAAAGACTTTCATATTATAGGTTTATAAATTGTACATGAAACGGGCCATACATCTACTTAAGTGAAAACATATGGTTTCGTTTCAAAAGATAAGGGTCATCTTGAAATGTAAAAGCTACGTTCACGTAGACGAGTTTTGTGATCATTACAAAAATCTTCCTCGAAACAAAGTAAGTTCCGCTTGGTAAACTTTTTTGAATAAGGATTAGTTCAGCAGCTAATTACGTGTAAAACTTCAAGTATTATCCTACATATATATGTATGCATGTTTGAATATAAGTTAATTTTATAATAGTAGATATTTGCTATGCTTTTATCGAGATTAACAAAAAGAAACAACTTGACCCACAAAACGTTTAAGAATAGTATTGGGAGATATTAAGAATTGTCAACAAATATCAATTACGATATTACTGTAACATATATTACTTGTAAAATTAAATAAAATAAAATTTTTTAGAAGAAATATAAAAATATAATAAAATATGCTGAAATGTACTTACTGAAACTGAAAGAAGGCAAAATTGAAATTATGAATTTATCATCTTGATAATATTGATATAGCTTTGAAATATGTTACACATATGTTACATTGTTGTTAATGTTTTCAATGCAGTTAAATATTTTAATAGTAAGTAATATATCAGAAAGATGTTTTTGTTGAAGGAATTGTTTTGGATGAAAATATCGGTCACAAATGATATTAAAATATTAAACTGATACATAAATGTTATTTTACTAATAATACGTATTATATCTCATTAATTCTAAGTACATATTTATACAAAATTCCAAAAAATTAGAGGAATCACTTAATTAAAAATGTTAATAATACAACTATGCTATATATAAGCCATAATTAAGAGAAGAATTTCTGACAAAAATGGTATTATTTAATATCATAAATAGTACTGGAATAGTATAGTATTATTTAACTGCATTGATTAAAGTTAAGCATACATAATTGTTATTTTATGCTTAAATTAAATTCTGATTTAATTATTCTTTAAAAAAGTAATTATGTAAAAATCACAGAGTATTTATTTATTTTTAACATCTTTAGGTAATACAAACTGTTTCAAATACAGCAACTCAACCAATAGTTGTACAAACTGTTCCAACTAGCACTGTCCAAAATTTTCAATCTGATATATCCAGCACCGTACAAGAGACAGTTTTTCGAGAAAGGAGTGGGACATACTTTAATGCAGTACCAGCAACCCTGCAAAATTTTTTACCACCTAATTTATCATATAACTTTTACAATATTTCTAATATTACATATAAAGAATGATTTAATATAATATAAAAACTATATACCCAAATCAGTTTAAACAAATATATATGTATACAAGTTTGTTTAAACAATAAGTAAATGAGGTTCTTTTCTGGTGTTTAATTATGTAAAATATTTATTCATTGTAAGTAGTATTAAAAAATAATTTCTGTACAAATTGTATTTTTATTAATATGGTTAATACAATTACAAAAAACAGATTTTGAATTCAGAATTTATTCATATTGTTAGTGTGTGGCAAAGTACATTCTGGCGAGAAAAATTAACTGCTTATAACGCCTTTAATATTGCGAATGAAATAATAATAAGTCTGATTTGAATTGCCTTTTCTATATATGTATTATGCAAATGTATATTATTGTACTCTAAGCACAAACAAACATTAATTTCGGCATACGAGAAATCAGTTCATCAGATTCGACTTTTAGCGAAAACGTTTATTTTATGTACTATTATAAATGTTATTACAACATATCTCTGAATCTGGATTTTTTCTGCCTGAATTTTTTTGTCTCCAGTATATCACTTACAAAGGAACATGCTAAGTGTGAATCGCCGATTTTAATAAAGGTTATGTATGATGTAGTTCTTGAGAAAGAATTTGATGTTTTCTTCTACGCACTGATAATCATGTTGGAGAGGTGAAAACAGTCTTCAAACTTGAGGATTGGAATTATATTTATTTTTATAAAAAATATAGTAAAAATTAATATAGTCTTGTTCATTTTTGTTGTAAAATGTTGGTTACGATCCGGCTTCGTCTCCGGATTTCGTAATTACTTCAAACGATTTTCCACGTTTTGGTTAACCTACAGTGTGCAGGACTACTAGCGTAGGAAGGATTAAAGTTTCTCGAGATTTATTTTATTTATAGTTTATTTTGGTTTTACTGTCGCACGCGCTCTGAGACGTCCCAAAATTTAGTATGATGATGACACGATTTAAAACTGTAATGATAAATTGACGGACAGCTGACTCGTAAACTAGCAGACTAACAGATTCACAAAAATGACAGACTTCGTAGAATGAATGTAGGCTGAGTGTGAATTGCGCGAGAACTCGCTGAGGCAAATGTTAATGCTAGACTGTTCGTGTAAGACTGCCTGACTAAAAACTATTCGAAGATGCCCTTCCTTTCTTGGCCCGTCCAAGGGTGTTCTTCTTTCGATGGGGTCCGCGAGGTGGGGGGTATATTCCTACCACTCTGGTGACTGATGAGCCTGAAGTATGTACCTCTTCTGGTACTACACGTGGACACCAGATGCTCTTCTCAAACTGACCCACCGAGCAATTAGTTTATTAGTTGCATTGTGAAGGTTTACAGCGTACCCGTCGAGCCCTTAGGGTATTATTTAGCTTCTTTACGGGGTATGCATCGTAAAGTATACAGTTTGGGTGGTGAAAAAGTGCCAACTTCTCTGGGCAAGGTCATGTGCTGTTGGTAGGTAGAAGGTCAGGTAGAAATCCCGAACATAACCGACAGACTCACTGACAGACTCATGACAAACTGTTGAAGCGATTGCGTTACAGCTCACGTGGAGCGTGAGACATGACAGTCCATTTTCCTTAATATTTAAATCTATAAAGTTTAAACAATTGTACAAAATGTGAATAAATTGGAATTTTTATTTTCGGTATTATAATAAAAATTACTGTCCTTGTTATTTTCGTCCATTTTATATAAATGAAGTCGTTAGGCACATATGGTCGTATATGATTGAAAAAATTCTAACAGTGTATAATTTTCTACATGATTAATATGCTATGTTTCGTTAATTTTTTTCGAAAAACCAAAATTAGTGTTTAATACGTGATATAGTGAGATTGTAAAATCGGACAGTGGATAAAATTTACAATTTTCGACAAAGACATTGAGTAGGGTTACACACTTATTTAGCCACAGCTGGAATATTTGGGGGCGTAATGTAGTACTTCTTTTCACACTCGTTAACTTCTATAAAAGCTATGTACATGGTTTTGATTCTTGAAACTCTTGAAAACTATTTATAACTTTTATTATTAGCTTAATGTGAATAATTTGTGATGAGATTAGATATTTAATACCTTTTTTATTTTTGGGATTGTACCTGATCGAATATTTTAAATTTTCAATTTTCAATGTTTATTTTAAAATTTGTGCAGCTAGGTGCAGTGTTCTTCTCTATTGCATTGTACAGGGTAAAGCTTTACTTTTGATAAAAAGAATTCCCTGCAACTAGCTGCTACTAACTGCTATTCGGGTAGTTGCAGAGATGAAAAAGAGCATAAGACGCTTCTTTTTTTACAAAATTCGATTTTCTTGTCGTTAAACATAAGTGGAATTAAAGTACTTTTGCATGTGAAAGAGAGGGAAATTATTTCCATGCATAGTTATTCTCATATTATTGGGAATCTGTATATACGAAATTGACGATATTTAAATATATGTACGTACATATATTATATCTCTATATATACAAAACCATTATTTTATTTTTTCGAAGATATGTAACCATAAAGTCAATATCGCAAAAGATAATAGTACCTATAAATGTTTTAGTGAAGCAGGATGTGTTTAGATCTTTGTTCGTTGGTTTACAACACATTTGCAACGTTCTTCTGTAGTAATATTTCTAATTCAATACTGGTTGCAGTAATTAGATTTTTTCAAATAATGATCTTTAAAAATTCACATTTTGTCTGCACTTAATAATCGAGGATAGGTGTAAACTAGGTTTTCTACATGGTAAATTAAAAACCGCACAAATATCTCTGCCTTCTCAGAGGCAATTCAAGCTCGTACAGATTCTTGCTAATCTCTCTAATTTAACGCGAAGAAAGCCAATTGCAATGATTAGAAAATTAGAATTTTGGGGAAAAAACAATAAGCGGAGCTCCTTGATTTCGTAGATCATTTCGGAACTCATGTATTAATTCGAGTTTAGTCTTATAAAATATACAAACGAAGAGAGTTGGAGCAAGTGATGCACCGAATTATTGAAGTCCATTTTTTATTAGAAATATCTAGACTTGGCTTTTTGTTATACAATATTCCTTATTATTATATTATTTGTAACATTAAGTGATTAGAATGGTGGATTTAATACAAACCAGGTACGTATTTTAATACGTAACAAATTTTAATAAGTAAACAAAATCGCACTATGGCAACATTGAGCTATTTGATGTTATATCTTGTTGGATATATTTCATTTTTTGTTTCAAAATTTTATTTCATGGATTTGTAAATTCTATTAGGTCTATCGGGAATCAGAACCATGACAGTAATGCAGCTATATAGAATTATGCACCATTATGGAAATAATACTTTCGATCAGAAGCTAGATTTCTTGGAAGATGTATTAACAAGTCATAAAGATTATTCGCTCGTAGAAGAGAAGATTTTAGGATACTAATAAATATGTTTGAGCAGCTAATTTGAAATAAAATGACAGTAAACAAAATGACAAAGCGGATTATTCATAAGCTAAAATTAACACTGGCTTACATAAATTATGGATCTGTCAAAAGTAGTACTTAAACAGGCCCAAAAAGTCTTCTACTAAGTTAACCGAATGCGGAAAGAGAAAAAGAATAGAATAAATGTAGAAATCTCTGAAGGCGAAAGAGCTAAAATTTGCCACTGAATATAAGTTATGGAATAAAAGAGAACAATTGTCACTGTTAAACGCTCTAGTGATATATATATAAATGCTGGCTTGTCGCAATCACAATATGAAGTGACTCACATAAGTGACAAGAAGCTTTCCTCGGTAATGACGAAATTTTCTGAGTTTTTTCTGAGGTTAGATTTACATTTAGTTTTAAGGTTTATTGTTTATGATGCTTTTTTATGATATTTTGCTTATTTAAATAGTTCTTGTTAACATATTAAAGATTAAAAAAAATTGGCGATAATGACCAAATTGGTCGCTATTATCTTTCTCCTGCTATGACAGTAATTTAAGTAGCAAAAACGACTATTACTCAGTTCCAGAAGTATCTCATTTAACAGATACTTGCGCAGAGATAAATTTACAAAACATGTTGCACCACACGTCAAGTACTTATATTATTGGGATATTTAATCAATAATTAAGCAAAGTAGTAGAAAACTTACACAAAAGTAAACGTGCTTCTTCGGAATTTATAAGCAAACAGGAATGTGATGGATCACAACAAATGTAATGCAAGCAATCGTTTGAAAACAATGCAAATTCCGATGTGAAGATTTTTCGAAGTTCAATGCTTTTCTTGCGGTTGATGGTAAATAATAGCATTTCCGCAATTCTAACAAGTTTCTCAACTTTTAAAATGTTTGATAAATACATTATAGGACAAAACCCGTCACCGTTATTACACAATGCCGTCGGCTCGTTATTACCATCCCATACGCATTCAATTTGAGAGTGAATCAGCGGACTCTATTCGGGAAGAAATCAGCAAGGGCAAATACATAATTTGAAGAATACTGAAGTTGAAGGTGATAAAAAATCAATTTGAATAACTTTGAAATATTGCAAAATTTAACTTAATTGTTAATATAATTAATTTTTTATTTAAATATAAATAAAATAATTTTTTTTATATACTTAAATATAAAAAAAATAAATCTTTTATTATACTTAATTGGTTGTAAAATTGAACTTTATTGTTCCAAATTGTCGAGAATTCATTACCGGTAAAACACACCATGATATTGATAATGGTCGATACAAAAATGTATAATGTTATCACAAACACAGTATAGAGTGTTTATATTCTAATCACATGTTACATCTGCAGGGCTACATGTGAAGATTTTAATATATTATTAAAATGAAAAGAATGAATGCAGATGTCATAAAATTTACGATGCCATTATATGTTTGTTCGAAAATTTATTATACCTGGTATTGTATACAAACTGCCTGTAAAGAAATGGCAAATTAAAATTGAAGCTGACGAAAAAATAGATAGTACCAAGAAAAAAGAAATTCAGGATCAATTTAGAAAAAAAAGTGGGATTGTTAGTTGATGTACCGAAACAATGACACGGTAGTACTTCAGAAAAAGGTTATTTATCAGTGTAAAATAATTTTTATAGAATCGGTAATAAAAATAATTTTTATAGAAAGAAATTCATAGAACATTATTTGTAATATAATATTTCAGGAAGTACCAATGGTGGGAATATAAGCCGCAAATTTTTTATGGATCAAGAACTATCGGCTATGGTAACTGGTTTAGACTTGCGATTATTGACTAGATGCATATTAACTGAATAGCAAAGGTACGACATTCCCCAATATTCTTTTTCAAATTGCTGAACAATATATCAATTTTAAGGAATTTCTACCCTTGTTTCATATTTTTAAAACAATTCTTTCTGTTACACAGAAGTTTAAAGTCATCTTGAACGCTATATGAAGCGCCTACAAAATTGATGCCAATAAACGTGGAGATTATGCTACAGACACAACAAAGCTGTATATCCATTTATATTCGAATATCCAATGATCTCAGTGGTGCATAAAATATTATTTCATTAAATGCATTATTACTAATCGGGCAATTGTCTCAGGAAGCGACAGAAGCACGAAACAAACATATTCATTTGTTTCGTTTGCACCACGCCAGAAAATCTTCAAATATTGCAACATGGATGTTGTGAACAGATAGGATTAAATATCAAGATTCTGGTCATTGCAACTGATTCAAACAATTGATTATTACTTATATATTTTAATTACAAATAGGTAGGCTTTTACTGACTTCCAAACCACTGATCTCCAGTATGTGAAAAAGGGTGAATAAAAAATTAAGACCGTTTTTGAGAAACACTCGTGAATTATTTCTTTCGGTACAGTCCTCTGAAGACGAAGACAAAGATGAAACTGGAGATACAGATTTATTAGATGAGTAATGTTAGAATAGCTGACAAAAAAGGTGACGTAAGTACAAGTTCTACTTGAGTACGGAACAAAAGCGAATATCTGATATTATTCCAAATCTATTATAAGCATCCCTAATTATTGACAAAGAGGACAATCTGACCGATTTCAATGGCTTTGAAATATACTGTCAACTTTCACCTATACATGTTACAAAAACTTCTGTTTCGACGACATTATGATTTTGATAATCGAATTTTTCCAATATCATGGTAGAGGTGTTTCCAATTTTGAATAACGATAATAATTATATCGTTTATATTAATAAAGCTTAATATGAATTGATTGTGTCTGTCTTATTGTTTAATATCTTAATTTATTTGACATTAACGTTATAATTATATAAACCTAACTCATTTATATTTCATTCTTATGTGAGGTGAAAACGAAAATGAGTTAGATTATGAGTTAGATTATATAAAAGTGCGGAAGTTATGAGACAGGATGAAATGTAACTGTAACGTAAATTGAACTAAAGTTCTTTGCGAATATCTCGGAAGCTAAAGCCGAGTGACGGTGACATGTATAGAGAAAAGTTGTTCAAAAAGTTGATCTTGCCAACATATTTCAAGATCATTGAAATCGTCAAGATCGTCCTCTTTGTAAACAATTAGCCAAGTATCCATTAGACTATTTTTCTTCGAACTATATTTTTTCAATTCTTCAAAGAAAATGTCATATTATTTATTCTTTTGTTGGTGTTTATAATGTTATCAATTTTTTCAGAATCTGGAGTACAGCTAGCACAAGAAGGCAGGAAACTCATGAAGAAGAAACAACCAATAAAGATGCTTGTCAAATCAATTATAATAAATACTTACCCTTATTATATAATGCAATACCAATACTTATTACTAAAATGTGGGTTTGTATCATTTGACCGATGCTATTTTCACTGACAATTCAATGATGTTATTTGACCTTTGACTAATAACAAGAATGATTATCAATCAACGCTATTTCTCCGGCATATAGCCATATATATGTATGTTCAAACAAAGACATACTCTGATTTATATTTCTATCTAACAGTCACAAATGAAATACCATTCTTACTGATTTTACAAATATCAGTCAATATCAATCAATATTAGGAATTGCCAACATTATGAGACGGACTGTAGAAACCAATTACTTTTGGATCTGATTTTTGACAAAAACATTGTTTTTTAAATTTGCTCATATGTGGAATTGACTCGGTTTAAACTAGACTTTTTCGAACGAGCGACGCGAGCTAGCTGCACGTATGCATGTAGGTCACATCAATGTTTCGCATGTGTAGGTAAAAATAGAACGCAAACGGATATAATATAATGCTGTTTTTAGTGAAGTCTAATATCGATGAAGTTCGGTGTTGATGATTTGTTGTCGGTGAAAATGGTGACGGCCAAATGATATGGCCCCGAAAATGTTATATTACTTTTTTTCTTATTGACGTTTATAATGTTATGTGGTTTTTCAGAACAAGAAAAAACTGCAAATAAATGTGTATGTATACCGATGTCAATGAGTTTTTTGCCATTTTGTTTTTTAAAGAAGATAAAATAAATTAATGTAATTAGATATAAAGTAGTATAAATTATATAATTATAAGTCTATAAAATAAATTAGTAAGCAATAAAAAAGTAGAAAAGTCGATTTTTAAATAGTTAAAATAAGTTAGAAGGATAAGTTGAATTAAATGTTTCTTAAAATTAATGAAATCAGATTTGTTAAATAGTTTTAAAATAACATGAATAAACATTTTATAATTACATTAAATTCCATATGATTTCAAATAGGCATACAGCTGTGTCCTATTCTCCAATAAGTTATTTATAAATACAGTTAAAAAATTAAATTTTATTGACTATTGAGCCGTCTAGTTACGAGTGGATTAGTTACGTGTCGACAAAACCACAAATATGTATAGGTCTCAACTGAATGGAATGAAAAAATAAAAGATAAATGTATTTCAGCTGAAAATATTGTTTTTACCACGTTTAAGGGTCAAATATTGTCAAATACACCACTGTGTGCCAAGAGGCCCAGAGTAATATGCGGACGAATCAATAATCTATGTTTGAATAACGCTGGAAGCTGCAAAAAATGATTCTCTCTCGTAACATTAACTAATACCTCGAACGGCAAATGTATATATTACATACCGTGTGAGTTCTCTGGGCTGGATATTACAATTAAACTAAATGTTATATAGTGAAGAATAATCTATATGTTCTTTTTTTTTTATACGTGGGAAAATCCTCACGGACGCCCCGCCGCCCTCTGGGAGGCGACGGGGTAGTGTCGGACTCAAACCGACTAAAGCCCCACGGTGGCCATCCTGACGCTTGGCAGAGGTGTCCTGGGGCCCCGTTCTTTGCGAATTCTTCCGAGAGCCTCTTCGTCTTCTCCCTAGTTGTTGAGGGAGGCTTCCTTGACCGAATGGGCCGCTAGGGGGGGACCACTCCCCCTAACGCCACGTTCCATGGGCCGTCGTGCAAGTCCGAGGGGGGGCGCAGACTCTCCTCGGCGTAACGGCTCTTCTAACGCGCCTAGGGCGGCGGCAGCGATGCCGCGGCCCTACGGCGGGCCGAACCTCTTCGGAGCGACGTCCTCGATAGATGGCGCCCTCTCTCCCTTTCTCTCTCCGCTCGCTCCTTCGCGAGCATGACTCGTTCGCAGAAGGTGCGAATCGCGGTGAACTCCCGCTGTCCCCTCAGCATCGCTTCGATGACCGCCTCGGGGGCCAATCTCTCGTCGATGTCGAGCCGCGTCGATGCGGCGCGGTTCTTCCCACGCTGGACAGAACTCCAGCGTGTGTTGCGGCGTGTCCTCCTCTTCCCGGCAATGGTGACAGTTGAAAGTCACCTCCCGCCAAATCCTTAGCAGGTACTCGCCGAATACTCCGTGTCCAGTGAGCACCTGCGTCGTCCTAAAGGTCAGCGGGCGCCGCCTCGGTCCCTCCAAGCCTCCCAGTTGGGAAGGACGGCTCGAACGGCCCGGTGCGACCGCACAGCATCCTCTTCTAGCAGCTGAGATCGCCACCGCTCCCAGATCTCCAGCTTCGCCTCCGCTCGGAATGGTGCTAAGTGGGGTAATCTATATGTTCTGTAAACCGTACAACCGTAACTAAGACATACAATTGTTCAGTGTAATGGTCGCGATTTTTGCGCGTTAATTCTAAGTCACAACAAGGAGTTCAGTTAGAATATTAAATTGAAGTCTAGTTTCACTTCGATTTCGACAAAACAAGAATCTAAGGCTTCCCGTTTTTCACGCAAATGAGGAAAGCAGTCGCCAAAGAGTAATGTAAAATAACGCTCAACACATACTGTATGGTTAGTGAAGTAGCTCAATAAGGATCTTACAGAATTGTATCGTACAAAGATTCTTGTTCAACTGAACCTGTTTAGCCCTTGTCATTGAAAAAGGAGTAATTGGGATAAAAGAAATTTATGCATTACACGCGTTTTTCGTGGAGAAGATTCTTAATTTGCGTTGACTTCGAGTCTTACAGAATCCAAGCTGATCGCAGAATCTCCATCTAAGAAATTAGTAAACGCGAACGTAATGGTGTTAAACTCACAGACCAAAAACGCGTAGTGTATGAAAAAAAAGATCAGTTCCTTTTAAAAAGGGACGTCGGCAGTGATTTGGACCAAACACTGCGACCAATTCTAAACTAAAAACTAAGATATGAGTTATACGAGTCATATTTGTTATGTATCAACATATTTTTATCTACCTAAAATCTAATATAAATTATTATGTATCCAACAAAATTACAATCGGCTACGAGTGCCATTCGAAAGAATATATTAAGGAAGTCTTATACGAACCGTTTAGAAGTCACACGGGTCAACTCCATAAACTAAAAAGTAGAAAAAATCACGACATTACAAACGTTATTTTTTAAGATTCACATTGCAATTTACAATTTATTAAATAACCTTCTTTTAACAAATAAATTCATGGAAGTGAGTTATGTATTTTTTAAGAACTTTTCTTGAACTAAGCCCGCTCATAAACAGTTCATAAACAGTAATTTAATTTAATGCGCAGGTAAAATCAAGCAATGACAAGTATAATGTCACAGGTGAAATTCGAGTAGTTATGCGATAAGATAGTGAATTCCAAGCGCCTTATCGTGAGTGACCGCCGGGATAGCATCCGGTCACTCTATCCGTTCTCAGAAAATATATGACAAGTACGACCAAGGTCTTTTCCCACTCCCCGAATAAAGAATAAAAATACTCCTCTCAAAATCATCCCAGTCAGTCTGAATAAGTCCGACCCAACCTGAATATTAAAAGTCTATCGTTTAATTATTGTGTAAAATTGATAAAATAAAGAACTCGATCTTCTGTTTAGAGATCGACATTCTTTTTTCTTTCTTTTTGTCACTTGTTGAATTTTTACGTGACAATAACGTCGACCGCAGGATAAATGCTCCTATTATAAATTTTATGAAAGAAGTAAAGTGAAACGAGGAAGGGTTACATTTTTATTCGTTGAAAAAAATTAACAATTCATTATTGAAAACAGGTATTATTGTTAAGGACTTGAAAATTGTAAAAAAATAATGACAAAACAATTCGGGAAATAGGCGACGCATTGGGGAAAATAATTAACTCAGTTTATAAGAAATAATGCATTATACGGAGCATAACTGTATTAAAAAGAAGAATCAATTAATCAAACCTTCCGAACCTTCGTTTCTTTTTTTTTTTTTCTTTTTATGAAGTACATAATAATTTTACTGGAAGTATAAAGGAAACATATTACTGAATGTCATTTATATTACTTTTACTTAAATTTTGAGTTCTCATAGTAAATAGTAATTTTTATTTTACACGACGCGTATACATGTCAACCGCACAGAAATAAAGTTTTGCATTGACGTGTATACATAACGCCGAACGCGGTTGTCTGCTTATTAGGCATTTTAGATTCCCTCGACCACCGCCTTCATCCGCGGTGACTATAACGTTGAACGAGGGGGCGAAGGTGTCCTACGCGGAAGTGTTATCAACGGCTAGAGAAAAGATCCTGCTAGCCGAATTCGGAATCGCTTCCCTGAACGTGAGGAAGGCCATGAATGGGGGTGTAATCGTCGAAGTCCCCGGGGATAGAGACAGGGGAAAGGCATGCGCACTTGCCACGCGTTTAGTCCATGTTTTGGACCCGACCACGGCCAGAGTCGCGGATCCATCGAGGACGGCGGAGCTGAGAGTGACCAGGTTCGACTTCTCAGTCGGCAAGGAGGAGCTGCGGAACGTCTTGGCATTGGCAGCGGGATGCGGCGTTGCGGAGATGCAACTGGGAGACATTGGCACCACCAGAGATGGTCTTGCATCAGCCTGGGTACGGTGCCCTCTGTCCGCAGTGCGGAAACTAGCCCAGGCGGAAAGAGTAGCCTTAGGCTGGTCCACTGCAAGGATCGAACCCATCTCGAAGAGGTCCTTGCAGTGTTTCAAATGTCTGGAGTTGGGACACGTGAGGGCGACATGCGTGTCCACGGTGGATCGGAGTCATCTGTGCTACAGGTGCGGCGGTACTGGTCATTGTGCTAGGGGCTGCCCGGCCTCCGCACCGAAGTGTCCACTGTGCGAGTCGCTCGGGGCATCCGCCGACCACAGGATAGGTTGGGCGGCGTGCGTTCCCCCGAAAGTCAAGAGGAGGCGACCCATCCGCGAGCCAGCTGCGGGAGGGAGGCAAAGAAGCACCGCCAAAGCAGTAGAGTTGGCGCAATAATTCAAGCGCCTCCTCCAAACCAACCTTGGAAGATCGAGACGGGCGCAAGACCTGCTCTCCCAGACCATCCGGGAGAGCATGGTCGCCCTTGCGGTGGTGGCTGAGCCGTACCGTGTCCCCGACGCCCCAACTAGGTCGGGGACCTAGATGGATCAACAGCCATAACGTGGACGTCATCGTTGAGTGCCCCCAGCAACCTGCTTGACCGTGGCAGCGGTTATGTCGCGGTCGAGTGGGCTGGAATGGTGGTGGCGGGCGTATACGTTTCCTCCAACACCGGCCTGACTGCGTTCGAGCACTTCTTAGACAGGGTTGGAAATTGCGTGGCAAGCTACCTCCCCCGCCAAGTTCTTGTTTTGGGAGACTTTAACGCCCATTCCTCGCAGTAGGGTAACCCAAGGACGAACGATTATGGACGGACGCTGTCAGATTGGGCTGCAGTCCTTGGGCTCCTATTAGTTAACAAGGGCTCCGCAAAGACCTGCGTAGCGTGGACGGGATCTTCCGTGGTCGACATCACGTGGGCAACACCTAATGCCTTTCGTCGAGTCCCGCACTGGAGAGTGGCCGAGGGTATCGAGACTCTCTCGGATCACCTATATATATTTATGGAGGTGGCGCCTGAGACTACGCCCGCTACACAGGCCTGCAGCGCCCGAAGAGGAGCAAAAAGATCTCGCTCTCGCTCATCACTAAGATGGCGCATCAAGGAGAGGGACAACGATCTGCTGCAGGCGGCAGTCAAGGTGGCAGCCTGGAGCTGGGACGCCCGCATGACGTAGGGAAGCATCGACGACGAGGCGGAGATCCTTCGACGGGACATGGGCGCGGCGTGTGACGCCTCTATGTCGCGTTCCGTGCCCGGCGGTAATCAGAAGCCGGCCGTATACTGGTGGAGCCCCAAGATCGCGGAGCTTCGGGCTCGCAGACGATTCCAGAGGTCCCACCGTCGACGTAACCGCGACGAGGAGGAAATCACCCACAATTACGGTGCGTACAGAGATGCGCGACGCTCTATCCAAATGGAGATTAAGACCGCGAAAGCCCAGTCCTGGATGGACCTCGTCCAGTCGGTCGAATCCGACCCGTGGGGGAGGCCTTACCGGATAGCAACGAAGAAAGAAGTTGCGCCCCAGGGCTCCCCCACTTACCGCGAACATGGAGCCGGCGTTGCTAGCCGATGTCATCGGGACCTTGTTCCCACGGCAAGAGGATCGCGCGAGACAGCCACCACAGCCATCCTCCGCTCGGACAGTGGAGTGGCGAGAGGAAATGGTGGTCAGCGAGGATGAGCTGCTGCGGGCGACGAAGAGAATGGCCTCTCGAGACGTGGCTCCAGGACCGGACGAAATTCCAGGCCGGATATGGGTGGAAACGATGGGAGTCATGACACCCAGACTCCCAGAACGCTTCAGCGGATGCCTAAGGAAGGGAGTCTACCCTCGGGTATGGCGGATGGTAAGATTGGTCCTCCTTCGAAAAGAGGGCCGATCGATGGACTCGCCGTCTGCATATCGGCCAGTGTGTCTCCTGGACAAGGCTGGAAAGCTATTCGAAAGAATAATCGCCGCCCGTCTGGAGGCCCATATGTCGGAGCTGTTGCCTGGTTGCCACGACAGTCAGCTTGGATTTCGGCGGGGCCACTCGACGATCGACGCGGTCAACCGCGTGCGAGTCATTTCTGAGGCCATGGTTTCTCGAGGTGGAGTGGCGTTGGCGGTGTCGCTCGATATTACCAACGTGTTCAACGCCATACCTTGGGACGTAATAGTCGAGGCTCTGGAAGATTTTGATGTGCCTCCCTATCTTATCCACGTCATCCGGGCGTACTTGAGCGAAAGGTGGGTCGGCTACACCGGCAAGGATGGCGAAAAGAAGAAATCAATCGAGCGGGACATCCCACAGGGCTCGGTGTTGGGACCCATCCTTTGGATCGTCGCCTACGACTCGGTGCTTCGTTGTCCCCGGCCCCCAGACACAGACATGGCGTGTTACGCCGACGACATCTTGGTCCTGGCCGGGGGGCGTTAGTACGAGGAGGTTTTGCATCTTGGCGAGCTTACGGTGGCATGCATCGTGAGGGCTATCCGGAGACTGGGCTTGAGCGTGTCCGCTGCCAAGTCCGAAGTAATATGGTTTTACGACCTCAAGCGCAGGGAGGCCCCTCCACCAGGCCTTTGCGTGGACATAATGGGAGAAGAAGTTCAGGTTGGTCTTCAGATGAAGTATCTTGACCTCACCTTAGACGGCGGATGGACCTTCGAGCCGCATTTCGAACTTTTAGTCCCGAAGGTAGCGGCGGCAGCCAACGCCCTGTGCGGCTAACTGCCGAATATCAGCGGGGAATATCGAATATCGGAGTCGGAGTGCGTCGACTGTACGAAGGAGTGATTCGGTCCCGTATGTTGTATGGGGCCCCGGTGTGGGCTGGAGATCTGATGGCGAGTCATTGCAGTCGACTATTGCTGAAAAGGCTGCATAAGACGACTGTCATCAGGATCGTTCGAGGATACAGAACCATATCCCACGCGTCGGCGTTTGTTCTGACGGCGTCCCCGCCGTTCGAACTTCAGGCCTTGGCGCTCCAGCGAGTGTACGAATACCGGAGGGGCCTGCAAGCTCCCGGAGACATTCGGCAGGAGGCAAGGCAGGAGACATGGGAGCGATGGCGCTCAGATCTTCTAGCCGAGGATACGGTTCGGGCTCACCGAGCAGTCAGGGCGGTGCTACCCAACTGGGAGGCTTGGAAGGACAGTGACGGGATCCCGCTGACTTTTCGGATGACCCAGGTGCTCACCGGACACGGAGTATTCGGGGAGTATCTGCGGAAGATTCAGCGGGAGGTGACCAACATCTGTCACCATTGTCAGGAAGAGGAGGACACCCCGCAGCATACTCTCAAATTCTGTCCGGCTTGGGCAGAGCCGCGTCATGTCCAAGTCGTTATCGGCGACGGATTGGCTCCCTCGTCGATCGTGAAAGCTATGCTGAGGGGGCAACAGGAGTACCTCGCTGTCCGTGCCTTCTGCGAGCGGGTTATGCTCGCAAAGGAGCTAGTAGAAAGAGAGAGAGGGAGGGAACGCGCCATCGATCCAGGCGTGGCGTTAGGAGGCGTGGTCCCTCTTAACGGCCAAACGAGGAGAAGACGGAGGAGTGCACCGGCAGCAATTTGTCAAGAGGACCCGGGGCACTTCTGACAAGCGTCAGGGAGGCCACCGTGGGGTTTTAGTCGGTAAGAGTCCGATACTGCCCTGCCGCTTGCGGCGGGGTGTCCATGAGGATTTCCCCACGTAAAAAAAAGGTATTTTAGATTATGAAAATGTAAGACTCTCAGAGTTACTCTCCTTAGCATGGGAAATGGAAAGGGAATCAGACGCGTAAGAAGTCCCTAGTGTGGATACCACTGGCGTAGTCGAAAGTAATTATTAGTTCGAACTATTATTTTGTTTTCAGACGATCTATATCCTGACGAACAAAAACATTAGTATATCTATTTGTCATATTTATTAAATAATTCTAATAAATTTTATTTTATTTAGTACTTTTCGTTACAAAGCAAACGCATGTGATAAATATGCAATGATTGATGTATTGTATATAAAAATAAGCAAAAAATAAAGGCAATGGAAAGCATGTAATTTACTCTAAATATCAATAAGTGTCCTATTATTCATGGCTAGTAGTGTATGTATGATATTCTGGCAGTACTACGTGCCGCAGGCACATTTCTCCTCTACTTACCGATAAGAGTCAGAGTCGCACGATCGCACTTTTCCTCTGTCTATGCATATTTCTTGCGTCTATGCGTTTCTTCTCAAGAGCTCTGAAGATGGTAGTACAGCAAGTGATCACTAGCGGCTCTTATTTCTTGTGTCCATGTTTTGGCAGACATTTTTATCTTACTGTGATTCGATCAACCTTATCCATTTCTGCTAGTCACTAAACTTTCTGCAATTGTGGTCTTACGTGTAGATTTGTAGGTGAAAGTGAGTGAGATAGAAGGAAGGAGGAAAGTGTATTTCGAACCGGTTAGAGGACTCATTTCAGTAAATGTGGAATTTCTACAGTAATATCGCTGTCACGTCTCGCGCTCCACACGAGCTGTAACGTGAGACGGAAAAGGGATACGTTATAACTCGCTATTCAGTTTACAGCTTATGATTCATTGTTGAAAGTACTCAGTACGCGAGTAGAAATCAGTCGGTCTCCTAATTGTTATATTTATCCAGTTCAATTAATATATCACTTAGTGAAACATTTTTGAAATGCGGTCGACAGTTTACATAAGCAAAATGAGATTTTCCCTTTTTGATATAACACTCTCTTTAAAATTTCGGGTTATAATACGTTTTTCATTTGAATAAAGAAACGTTGACTATTTCTGTCAACTATCCTGAATTATTAGTATATATCAATCGGGTCTTTGTTAAGAATATTAAACATCAAGAACGATCATTCGCTGTACTAACTTGTGATCTTACCGCGACTGAAAAATCGCGCAGATTACAATTCAATAATTGAAGACGCCTACGGATTGTCGCACTTCTCCTCCCTCCGTTAGCAAAATATCCGCTCGTCTTTGGGCAAGACCACACTGATTACCACAGAAAATATTATCGCTACAAACAATCTTCGTTCACGTTAAATGCCAAAGCAAGAAAGAATTATAGAAGCGGAGTTCATAACAATAAGAAACGTGTAACGTTGTTATCCGCCAAAATTAAAGAGAAGAAGGGAGAAGTCGAAAGAAGTAGGACCATACGTACAGTATTTTTACCATAGAACAAACAGAAATTGTTTTCACTGTCAATATAAAGTTTCATCGCCAGTAGTTACGATAATGAATATTATCCCTGTTTTATAACTTACATAAAGAGTTAATATCAGAATCTTGCTAACAAACTTCGAACTAAACAAATCGAATAAATAACCAATTAAGAAGGTATCGAAGGTATATAATTATTTCAAGAACTTTAATCTTCCCCATGCTAGTACTCCTGCACATAGCGGTTAAGCCGAAACGTGGAATTTATTTACCAGTTACATTAATACGCTAGTTAACGCTACCCATCTGGTTGTATTAATGAATTAGAACATCAAGTATACAACAGTCTTGAAATTCCCCCCCTCCCCCAGCCATGATGTGGAATCCTTTCGCTATCCTGATGGCCACTGTCCTGTGCAATCTCCTGACCTTCTGGAGGGTGAGCCTGATAGCCATTAGGTTCTCTGCCCATATCGGAGCCTGGTAAAGGAGCTTCGATCGCACCATGCCGGCATACAGCCGGCGTACTCCGCCGCCGGGCCTCGACCGACGGTGCCAGGCGCTCGAAGTAAGCGCCGAAGGTTCAGTGGCTGTCGAGCGTCAGACCCAGATACTTTATGGTGGTTCCGACCTCGATCTTGGCCCCTCCAAACGCTAGGTGATATCCCGCCGGGGGTGTCCCGTAATCGGCCCTCCTGCAAAACCACATTGCCTCGGACTTCCCGGGGGACACCCCTAGCTTCATACCTTTAATCGCGGCGACCGCGCGGGCCACCGCCAGCTCCACCAGACGTACAGCCCTGCCACACGTCGATCTCCATACTAGCACCAACGTGTCATCAGCGTAACACGTCAGCGCCGAGCACGGAGGCATCGGCGCCCGGAGTACTGCGTCGTACGCGATCGTACTACATGTGTCCCACAACAACGGGCCCAACACTGACCCCTGCGGGACACCTCGGCACACCGCCCTCTTTATCACGCCACCGCCCCTGTTTGTGTAGACGATACTACGATCCCGGAGGAACGCCCGAACCACATCCTGCAGGTAAGAGGGCACCCGGAGAAACTCAAGGGCCTGGCCTATCCTGTCCCAGGGCATACTGTTGAAGGCGTAGATCATGTCCGGCGGCACGGCCAACGCAATGCAACCCAGCCGCTCAACCCCTCGACGAGGGAGCGGACACGGACGATTGAATCGACCGTAGACTGCCCCCTTCGGAAGCACAACTGGCCCCCTTGTAGTCCGGGCGCACGCCGGGACAAATGCAACTCAAAGCGTACAACCACTACTCTCTCCAACAGTTTGCCCGCTTCGTTCAAAAGGCATACCGGCCGAAAGACTGACAGCGAGTCTAGAGAACGTCCCGCTTCGGCAACAGGACCATCCGCTCCTCTTTCCACGGAACAGGGAATTTGCCCTGAGATAGGCATCCATCGGGCAGATGTCTTGCCTCGGGGCCAAGACTTCGGCGACCTCCTTCACAGGTGGGCCGGGAACGCACTAACCTTTACCCTCAAAACAACTGAACTATGCACATGTGGGAAAACCGTGTGCATGCACAGAAAAATAAAGAAATGTTTCCACTTATCGACGACTAGTTTTTTTTTATTTATTTATCTTATTTTGCATTTACAATTTGTCCAACGGGACATTTGGTAAATCGGCGACTAGTGAAAGAAAAATGTGCGCATGGCATTTACTATCAGAGTATACTAGTCGAATTTTGCCTCTAAGACATCCAGAGTGGGGAAAAATTCTTAACAGCAATATTCTTGTACAAAATGATCCCGGAGGTTATTAATCCTCTTTTCTAGTTTATAATTGAAATTATATAAAAATAAATATGTATTGTCATTTTATGGAAGTTGTTCATATACTACATTTAATTATAGAAACAATAACTTTTTTTTAAGGACAGGTCATTTTGACCGGGCACGATAAGAATAGGCATACAAGAAGCGTCGGTAGGTTTAGTGTTAAATATGAAATGTATGTATTTGAAAAATCGCGATTGAAAATTCGCGAGATATCGCAAAAGATGTGAAAAATGAATTTTTCCTGTGTAAAAAGAAACACAATGATTTTACAGGAAAAAGTCTAAGTGAAAGGTGTGATGATATTGAGAAGACCTGTAAAATGAATCCTATAGATATAAAATCGGAATTATGTCCGAAAATGAATTCACAAAACAATGTTTGCTGCGACGAAAACATGAACTGAAGCCTATATGGTGAAACGCAATTTCAAAGTGTACGCCCAGGTTGCTGTTTTGGAATCATCTTAATGTCAGTCCAATAATTGCGGAACAATCATTGAACGCATTTAAATGAAATTGCTGAACAGCAAATTCTTTGCAATAGCAATAGTTAACAATGAACAAACTGGATAAATTTTGCAAACTAGTTTGTTCGGTGGATTGCCCCTAGAAGACGCAAAAGGTTAAATTGTCCAATAGTTTAATTTAATCTTTAGTTATCGGTATATTTCATAACTGGATTAGCGAGAGAACATGTCCTACAAGATGCAAACGGAATCATCTCCATTCGTTAAACCATTTCGGAAAAATCGGCGAATATATATATGATACTGATAGATACATGTCGAACCTTCCTTCTTTTCTAAAATCGGCATAAAAATGTGATAGTTGCAATCACTCGATTGCTGCGGTTGAAGGTACCAAATTTTGTTTACCTTCACGGACTCATCTTGTTAGGCAGAGTATAGAAGAAGGGTTTTTCAGAAAATGGCTACTTATTAGATGGTCAATGACATGCGCGTTTTCTCCACTATTCGTTTATTGAAATACGCGTTGTTTCTACGCAAGAGGTGACTCACTAATTTTGATCTCTTTAATCAACATATAAAGAAGTGAATAGTTATCATTATAACTATTCATATATAACAACTTACTATGTACATGACTGAGTAAGGTGCGTATGCGTGTGTGCGAGATGCATTCTTAATTGCTACTTAACGGATGCTGACAATTGTTTTAGTTAATCATTATAAAACATAGATTTTGTATTATACTGTTGTGTAGGTAAATTAAGTATATTTCAGTTATACACACGCGGTATAAATATATTGTAATTCATGTACAAACAGTGCAAAGTTACAAGAATTTATGGATTATTGTGTGCGGAAGTTGCAGTTGGCTTCCCGAAAGTTGAAAGCGACCGGCGCTGAATTACAATACAACAGTGCACGGTCGCCGCTTTGGTGATAAAGAAGAAGGGAAGGAGAAGGAAAGGTCAGAGGATGATGCATATCCAAGGGAGAGGGTGTGTCAATTGGAAAATGAGGTCAGCCGCATTAAAAAGACGGTGGAGCGATTGACCAGCGACATAGAAAGGGCGGAGGCTGTTAAGAAGAGTTGAGAGAGGATGAAATCATCGGCGGGGACCGCGAGGGGGACCAACCAAGCGCCCGAGACTCCAACGGGCGCCATGAGTCCACTTCCCCCACTGCCCCCATACCCTTGGGTAGCGTTGAGCCGTCTCCGCTACGCTGACGAGGTGGGGGAGAAAAAGTCCGGAGGTTCAGGCCCACGGGATCCACTGAAGCATCTCGAGGTCCTGTTCCTCCGTATGATCAAGGATTGGCGGACGTAGCCCCGCAGGGGGTCTCTAAAGACCACCCGAGAATGGGAACTTCCCCGCATTCGACGGACGAATCGTTAGTCAACGAGGAGGAACTAGCTCTAGTGGAAAGGATGAAAAGGAGGAAGAGAGGTAGTAACGCGAAAGAGAGCCGTAACAATAATAACATCAATAACGTTGAGAGGAGGACGGAATCCGCGGCGACGATCAGGACCTTCGTCGAGGTGGCCGCCCAAACTTCATCCGCTAATAGGAAACAACCCATGAAGGGGTTGGGGAAAAACGGTGAAGGAGGGAAAGTGAGAGTAGAGGAGGAGAGGTTGAAGGGAGAAGGGAAGGCGGAAGGAGGTAAAAAGGAAGGAGAAAGGAAAGGACGAAAGATGGAGGTGCGAAGAATTTGGACGGGACTTTCAGGCGAACATGGGTACCATGCCTGGCCTCCCCTGACCCCTATGGTGCATTGGGTCGATCATCCTTGACGGTTCGGGGGTCTTGCTTCTAGTCGGGCGTGTGGTGGGTACCCTTCGGGGCACCCACATCAGGATTGCCGTGACGTGGTTAGCGCGGGCGTGATTCGAACTGCCCTGCGCGGCCTTGGCTCGGTGTGGTTCCGCTGCCCGTTAACGGCGGCGAGGAGCATTCACGCTGAGGGTGGCGGAATGTTGCAAGTCGGATGGTCGGTTGCGATGATACGTCTTTTTCCGGCGCGCCGGCTCTAGTGCTTCAGATGCTTGGAGACGGGTCATGTGCGACCCGGTCCGACCGGTGTTACCAATGTGATAAACAGGGACACCTAGCCAGAGACTGCTCGGTGCGGTCTCCGTGTTGTCCGGTTTGCGCGGACTTCGGGGTAGCCGCGTCCCATTGGGCGGAGTCGTCGGAGTGCAAACCGCCGGCCCGACAAAAGAAGATGATCTAAAGGTGGATCGGCATAGATGTTGGTGGCGGTGGGGAGATAAATACTTTCCCGTCCCCGTCGACCGGCCCCGCGTACAGACAACGACGAGGGAAGAAGTTGCCGGTTGGGTTGACGCGAGGGGGGCAGCCTGGAGGAGGCCATGGAGACGGAGCTTTCAGTGGCATAAAACCTCCCCAGGTTAACCTCAACCACTCCCACTGAGCTCAAGATTTGATGTTTCAGAGTCTGACCGACCGAGACTATCGGCATCGACCGAGGTCGGCGTCTGGCCCAGGTTACGTGAATCCCATCTGGTCCTGTCGAGTAACGGTCGCTACAGGGACCCCAGCTGGCAGAGACGTGGCCGTTCATCCACAAATCGATAATCTCACCAATGACTTAGATTGTCACCATGGGGGCCGAAATGAGCCCTCCCCCCCTGGGGGGGGGGCTACGTCACCTCGCTTGGACATTTGATGTAGGACTCGTGGGAGTAGTAGTTAATGGCCGAAGTTTGCTGGCTAGATGGCCAAAGGAAGTTACCAGACTCTAGGCCTCCCATATGGACGTCGGCGGGTGAACAGCGTCCTAACTACTCTGGTACTGTCTTGGAGAGACGGAAGGGCTATTGGAAAGAAGTCTCGTTCTACCTGAGACGAGTGAAGGCCCCTGTAGACCGTAGCTGATACAGGTAGCAAGGTCCAAGAGGCCAAGCGCGATGGTTGGGCTTGATCCCAACTCCGATGGTCCTAGGAGTGTCCGGGTCTGGTGTGGCTTTTCAGCTGAGGAACGGACTCGTTAAGTTAAACTGGCATAATACATACCTTATCATTTACATGGCCGTGGTGGGGAAGGGGGGTTGATAAGCATTAAAAAGTTATAAGGTACAATATTAAAAAGATTAACAATTTGTGAGGTATTTTAAGCAAAAATCTTCCTTCTCCTCTGTATTTTTCTACATTACACTGCTATCGACAAGATATAAAGAATATGGAAAATCTATTTCGTGCAAGTCCATGCATGATTGAATAGCATATAATTTTGTAATCTTTTGTTTAGTTTCGATTATTTTCTTTAATATTTTTAAATTTTTTATAATTTTTGTTATTTTTTCAATTGTAATGTAATTACGTACATACGTACGTATGTATATACAATATGTCCCATTTTTATCTTACTAAACACTGTTAGCATACTCTATGACTGAAAATAAGAAAAGGGTTATATAATCGTAGGGTCGTAAGTACTTTATTATAAAGTTATAACGAAGATATCAGAATATCATAAGTGACTGGTTTTTTGTGTTACGCCGCGAGGCTTACCATAAGCCGCCTCTTTCAACCATCCCTCTTTCAAAACATACAATTAACAACAAAGTAGTTACACGATGTATTTCGCGTCTCCGTCACAAAAAGTCTATTCCCAACGATTTCCTTAGTACTACATTGTCACAGAAAGATCGCCTTGCAAGATCGTTAAATACATTCAATGTTGTGGTATGTGACCGATGTTGCGTTTCGAGAGTTCGTTATTTTTCGAGAAGCCTAATAAGTCATGGAAACG
Source organism: Bombus superbus (assembly GCA_014737385.1). Classification (NCBI taxonomy): domain Eukaryota; kingdom Metazoa; phylum Arthropoda; class Insecta; order Hymenoptera; family Apidae; genus Bombus; species Bombus superbus. The sequence continues at coordinate 1,083,989 of JACXIK010000009.1, forward strand.
CCTCGATCATGGGTCGAACGATGGCTCACGTGATCAGAACCACGAACCGTTATGAAATGCATGCATGGTGGAGAGGAGAAAAAGACAAAGGGCCATAGGAACCAAAGGTGACAGATTCCAATAGTTCCCTTCGAACCGTCAGAAAGCAAACGTCGAAAGGCTCAATCACATTCTTCATCACCCAAGTCACAGTCTTAATCACTCGAATCAGTCATAATCAGTCAAGTCAAATAATAATACCGAGCTAATTATCATCTTCGCGAAATTATCTGTTACGCATTATCAAATATTCTTAAAAATGAAGGTTTATGTGGACCAGTTAATTCAGTGTCAAAATCATTTCAATCACCCCTATTCTCCTAACCGAAATAGGGGATCGGCTGCTTCGTGGCGTCGCTTATCGAAATCGTAACGAGAAATGATATAAAGTTTGTATCTGTAAGAAGGGAGCACTTTGAACAAGAATTTAAGTGTGACCAATCGAACAAGAATTCAGTTATTTATAATTTTCGTATTTTTGTTATATCGTTGTAATAAAACATTTACGACTCTACGCTTATATAGCATTGTTTTCTTATTTTTAATCGTGGAATATGCTATAATATTTTGGCAGGAAAAAAATGAAATACCTTGTATAATTTCTTACTAAGTAACCAAATCTCACTGAATTACATCGTTAATTTTTATTGTTAAATATTGCTCCGTTTTCACCAACATCTATAAACTTCAGATAATTTTACAAAATGCAGATGAACCGGAAATTTGGATTTTCATCATTATAATGAAATTTTTGTTATTCTTGTCGATTCTACATAAATGAAGTTGTTAAGCATGTACGGCAATTTGTAATCTTCTGTGATCTTACGCAGTGATAATACGCTATATCTCTTGTTTTCCTCCGCGTAATCAAAATTAATATTTAATAGATAGCAATCCTATGAATAGGAATAATAGGACAACAAGTGATAGGCGGTACAGTCGGTTTATGATCGCTATTTACGATTTCTATTCAAAAGTATTTGAAAGAATTCTTTTCGTTTTTAAAATTTTTCCTCATTAATTAAACATTATGTAATCTCCCTAAAAGTTACTACGCCTCTTATTGCTAAAAGGACGATTTTCACCAATAGCGTTTCGTAAAAAGGAGTGGAGATATGATTGAACGAGTTCGTGTGGCGCGCGGTTAAAAATAGAAATCACAAGTTAAGATCTTTAAACAGCTGTTCATTAAAAGAAAAAAAATTAACAATAATATTGAAACAATAAACATAATAAACATTAATATAATAACAAGTATATGAATGATAATGATATAATCTTGAAAATTTGAACACAGAAGTTTATAATTTTGTAAGATGCTTTTGAATATGTACAATATTTGAAATGCTTAAGTCTATCTTATTAAATAAACCGACTGCACCAGTATAGACTAGCCCATCTATGGAGTTCTGTAAATAAAACTTAAATCCAATAAATTGTAATGTTTCGTTGACCAAGGCCGCTGCCAACGAACTCCACTCCTTGCTAGCTCATTAAATTTTCTGCGAACTAGGCATCATTGATCGAATTTAACTTAGAGCAACCAAGCAATTAAAAATCTTTCGACTTCTCAAAGATCCAGTCTCTAAGGTGGTTCTTAGAACTAGGCCCGCCTTTCTTCTTTTTTTCATTCGAGTAGTTGAGATGAGATTTCTTAGAACAAGATGTTGTCACTCAAGGAGTGTCGAAGTGGGGTCTTAACTATGATCTATTCTTACTAGCGGTAGTGAGTTTGTCAGAAGGGATGGCTGTAAATATTGTGTAACCAACCAAAAATATAAATTCAATAAAGATGAGAGGAAGAGGAAAAGAAGTTAGGGTTACAATAAGAGTGCAAAAAGATGTTGAATTTATAACCTGTGCATTAAGAGGAAGGGAATTTTTATCCCATAAGGAGTTGTGTGGACGTTGTAGGTTGCTAAATTTTGAATTAAAGGATTATGATGGTGAGAAATTGAAAATTTGGTTATATTATGTACTGCAATGGTGGAAAACGTGTAGGCAAATTGAAAATAATTTTGACGGCTTTGTTTTGAAGAGTTTCCTGCTGGGTGATTGGTAGAAAGTCTCACCAGCTCCGTAATTGAGGACAGGTCTAATGCACAACTTATAGATGATAAGTTTAATGTTAGTGCCTAAGCAGTAGCGACAAGAAATATGCTAATAAAGGACATTATAGACCTTGATTGTTTTTGCATTTCGATCGATAATTGCAGAAATCCAGGTCATTTTAGAGTAAAGGATAATACCAAGATACATAACAGAATTTGACCAAGGAACGCGATATCCAAAGGTATAGTGGTAGGATGGATTATACAAGGCAATTTGTCTAGGTTTTCTAGAAAGTAATATAGCCTGTATTTTGTCAGGGTTAATATGAAATTTCCAGATGCTAAAATATTTAAGCACTAAGTCCAGATATTTGGAAACAGCCACGATGGTGCTAAAAAAAGAGACTCAGAAAGCCGTAAATCATTGGTAAAGAGCACTAAAATGCAATGTTGGACCTGAGAAATATCGTTGATGTAAATACAAAACAAAACGGGGTCTAAAATAATACCTTAAGGAACTCCCGCAGTAATAACACGAGCAGTCGATCTCGCTATAGTTAAATGAACAAAAAAAGAACGATTATGTAGATAAGATAGCATGAGTTTCAGGAATCAGGCGTCGAAACCAACTTGGTTGAGTTTGTAAATTAGAGCGTTGTGCCAAATAGTATCGAAGACCATAACCGAGCATCTGTTGACGCAGAGGTCAAGCATTTTCTTCTAAATAGTTTTGCATCAGCGATAATGTTGTTGAAAGTCAGAAATGATGGCATCAAATGTTTTACCAATTATGGACAAAAGGCTGATAGGCCGATAACTAACTGCGTTGTCCCGAGGTTTATCAGACTTGGGAATAGCTGAAAGTTTAGCTAGCTTCCAAACAAAAAATATGTAATAAAATTCAGCAAAGTGCTTCTTAAAAGCAGATTTTAACATTGATGAGGTAATACTATCAATACCAATAAAAAAATATAGTTAAATGGATAACCCTGTACAGAGCGTTCGCGGTAATTTATATAGAGGATGTTCGGCTACAGGTGTTAGAAAATTTAAGGGGTGATTCCTGAAGCTGAAATAAGACGAAAATCAAGATAAAAAATTGCGTTTTCGTAAATTGTAAGTTGTAAGTTGAGTTGTGAACCATCACTTTAGTTGCTCTTGATTGTATCACGTTGTTACAATAAAAATCTATCAAATAGGGAAACTCAACCCTATATATGTAAAGTAAATAAAATGTAATTGCTGCGGCTGCAGTTATTGGCTGCTTACTAGGGGCATTTAAATTTCTTCTTTACCTTTACTAGCTTGCCTTGAATGAAGTATAGGACTAGATCTGAAAGTACGTGTACATGTATATTATATTAATTTTCAATTTCTCCTTCTTCCTCTTCATTCTAGAAGTTTCAATAAAGAATCAATATTCTCCGTATCCGTATCTTACTTTTACTTTGCATCTGTCCTTAGCGGTGCGAAGTACCACTTTCATAGCTTCGACGATGTCTTTTCGTGCCGGTTTCGGAAAATGTTTACTGTACAGCTACGACATCTGACAATGAAATACAAGCAAAACATATTAATATGAATAGGATATAAAATAATAATGACATAATTATATAAAAACAATATTTATGAATTATATAAATTATATAATATATAAATATATAAATATATCACGAATTATATAAAAACAATTCAAGTTTTATGTTAAGCTTCTCTGACTTCTGCACGACCTATGTAAAGATGGTTAGCATCTGGTCGGTAATAGCTTCATGAAATCATAAATTATCGGTCTCTTTCAGATTGAAGTCGGCAATACATTGAAAATAGCTTATTAAAACAAAACTAAATAAAGGAGATTCAAAAAATAACAAAGAATGCAAAAATAAAAGAAACCATAACTTTCAGAAAATTAAAAATGGAAAGGTTCAGAAAATCTATTGCAAAATAGGTTAAACCTATATTAAATCTACAATTATTTCCAACTTTCCGTTTATACAATTCTCCTAACGTTCGTCTTTTTTGGTCATAGTAATTGCGGTCGTAATAATTATTAGTTGTAGAGATGATTCTGTCCTTCCAGAACTGTTTTACCCTCTTACCACGTTTCTAAAATCACTAAAACATGTTATATGAGAGTGTAAAACATGTTGTAGCGTAAGTGCAAGTTACGTGTAACTGTAAAACATCTTGTAGTGCAGTGTTCATTCAGAGAAAATATTTACGATATTCTTCGCCAACGCTCTCGTTTACTTTGTAAAAAGAAATTAGTTAAGAACAGTCACGGATATCTGAGGTATTCCTTATAAAAGTATAGCTGGAGAAAACGAACATGCTGCTCGCCAGATCTGTTTAGAAATGGTTAAAACTCACTTGCAAAGGTAGTATCATTTCGGCAACGAGAACGGAAGCTTTAAAAGAGCTATTCAACTATAATTTTGCATTTAGCTGTACATTGATTTGTATTATTGCACATTACTCCGTAAAATGATAACTTGATTAATCCTTCGAGTAAAAATTTAAACAATTTTTTCTTTTGGTCTCCTCATTTTTTATTTTATGTACATGTATGTGAATATTTTAATATGCAGTGATCAGTAATTTATGTGGAAAACGTTTGTGTTTCATACAAAATAGCGCTCGACTATATTTAGTAGCAACTTAAAAAATACGCAATGCATATGTGATATTTCTATGGACATCCGCGGTCTAAACGATCGAGATTTGTGTATGAAATTTGTATTAAGATTGTATATATGTGCTGTTATTTATTAATAATTTGTAGAGGCAAATGATTAGAGGAAACATTAATCCTCTCTATTCGAAAATTCCATGAGGCGTTTTTTGATATACTGCATGGACTTTAATGGGAAGGCAAGTGTAATGTTTAATCTGCGATTTTTCTTTCAAAACGTCGTGAGGATGGTTTACATCTTCAAATATCATAATCTTCTTCTATATCACTTGTACGAGGTAGACTGCTGTCCATGTGTAATTCGATTTGAAAATCTCTGTGCACCCTGCTGCTTAGGCTACTTTCGTTCATGCAGGGAGGTTGAGCAAACCTAAATATGCGCATAGGGATATTTCGCCTAATTTTCAGTTGTCAATAACTAGAAAACAAAGCCGAAAACGCAATTTTTTGTTCTTGATTTCCATCTTATTTTAATTTCGAAAATCGCCGCTTACATTTTTTACACCTGAGCCCAACAACCTGTATAATTCCAAAAGGCATCATAACAGTCATCATTAACAGGCCAGACATTTATAATGAGTTCCTTTAACTTTAAAATATCTGTATCCAGGAAATTAGTATCTAAAATATCGAGTCGACAGAATCGAAATACTAGGAATGAATTTCGTATGTCACGTCATTGTTTACAGGTTTAGATGTGTTTGATAGCGTCTACAATATAAATATAGATTGTGATTTTTCCTCTTCTTCTTCTTCTTTTTCGTCTTCATCTGAGGCCCCTTCTAAACTTTCTGTTCATAAAAATTTGGCTTCTTATTATATGGCCAGTAATATCAATCATGTTCAAAGTAATAATTTTCTTATCCTTCTTCGAGCTCATAGGTGCTTTAATAATTTTGCCAAAGATTTTAGGGCAATTCTAAATATTCTACGAACCTGTGTTCCAACATACGTTGTAGGACCAGAGGATTACATTTGCTTCAATATTGAAGTAGAAATTATGTTTGTGTAATGTTTCCTTTATATCGAATATTGGGGAATTAGAGATAGAATTCAGTACAGATGGATGTGCTTTAGATAAAGAAGAATCATCCAGTTGTGGTCGATTAGTATGTAATTAAAAACATACCATATACAAAGCCAATAGTTCTGAGCAAGTACCCTCATAAAGAAGGTAGAAACCTATTATCATTACTACCTTTGAAATGGTTTCTTAAATTCCATTTGTATGCATGCATCTTGTGTACTTGTGCATTTAAAAAAAATTATTATCTATGTGGGTATGTGTGAAATATTCACGCCTTCTAAATTATCAGGCAATCAGATTACTTTAATGTCTACAAGACTGAGTGCTTTCAGACAATATCCTTTCTTTGATCACGGAAGACGCCTATGATTAATGTTTAAAGTACAAGGCAAGTGAATTTCGGCAGCTTCTTCTTTATAGAGGGTCAGGTGTAGTACATGGCATTCTGAATGATATGTTTGCTATATATAATTTAGGTATGATATGTTACCGAATACTATGATATGAATAATATGTTTGTACATAAATTTTCTATTTTTGCAAGCGGGTGTCAGAATTTCAATGTCAGAATCTCTGTCAAGACAATATTTGAGAATCGCGGAGCTTGCTCTGTAAAAACTTGTTCTTCCCACTAAAGAGTTGTATGACCCAAATTTTAATACTTATAACGTTCGTGGACCTTTGCACTTAACTTCTGAAACCGATGTTGTGATCTTCAACCGTATGACGATCAGTCAATTGTAACTGATCGGTGATATCGCTGGCCGTGAACGACCTTAACGTTCAGGGTGGAGGGAGTGTAATGATTGTAGATACGTGTAACAAGTATATTGTTTATTCACTATAGTCATATACTCACAATGAACTAGAAGATGTAATACACTTAGAATCACTTCGGTAGAACGAATATAGAATCCGATTTAAAAAGCACTTGTAAAAGTTTAGTACGCTGATAACACTGCGTTAGAGTGACGGTAGACTGCGGATGACCTGAGTATAAACTGTGAACGTCTGGTGATGCAACTGATAATGTAGAATTGATTCGGACGAATTATGCAAGTATGATTCAGTGTGTTTGAGTTGACGTAGGATAATGTGATTGAATGATTGAGAGTATGTTGGTGTTTTTGACGTTTGCTATGTGACTGCTCGACGGCAACTATTGGAAAAAAACTGCCGGTTTGATTCTTTTGCTCCCGGCCGAATCAGGATTAGAATATCCTTCAATGATTCTTTGAAGTATAGACCAACATGCTCGAAATAATGTAGTTAAACATAATAAGTAACGATATAAATATATATTGAATAAAAATTAGAAGAAGTCCAGTTTGGTTTCACTTACAATTACCTTGTACTCATCTGCATTGATGGTTTCGAAGTCGTCCATTTTGCCAGCGAACATATTGCCAGTCTTGCTGACTTAAATGGGAAAGTAGGTTACTGTTGCTATAGTTTTAGAAAATTTCTTAACAACGAATCGATTTTCTAGCACCAAATATGTAATTGTGTATTTTTATAAGAACAATATAGCAAATTCTTACTTCACTAGTACTTCCAGATTGTTCTTCCGTTCGTACAAACCTTTATTTGCAAACATCAACAGTGGCACAGTTATAGTAGTAGTATAAGTTTATCATTATTTATGCATGTCTTTAATTTACTTAAGTATAGGATTAATTGAAAGTTTTGAACTGAAGGTTCGATAAGGCTGGTCATAAAATTTTGTTTAGTTATTTGGTCGAGTGCTTCTAAGAATTGTTTAAGGTCTATGATTTGTGGATTTATGATTCTTTGCTTTCCTAACATGACTGTGTTAAAAATTTCGTCGATGTTAATATGAAGTTTCGATATGGTGGATTCAGTTTGAATTAGTAAAAAGACCAATATTTCGGTTTTCTCAAAGTAGGTTTCCATCTCGCATATGTCGTTGGTAAGCTTTTCGAGTTGATTTGTTTTTGATATCGTCTAGTACGAGTTTGATAAATGCAGTTTGATTACTAAGGATCGTTTTTATTTTGTTGTTGAAATCGAATAACGTATCGATATTTTTGTTAATGAGTTCTAGATCTTTTTCGTCAAGAGTTTCGAATAAAGTTTTAAATATTGAGCCTACGACGTTGAGGAACCCGCGTTTGCTTCTATAATACAATAACAACTTGAGTTGTCGTGTAAGGTTTGGAGATTTTTATACTTTATTTTTAGGTTACTGATTTCCGGTATGTAAACGCAACATAACAAGCTTTTAAGATTGATAATTTTTGCTCACATGAATTTTCATTAAAAAATGAAGAAAATTTACATGTCCAGTGCTCTTCATGCGTAGATTCCTGCATCATTCATATATCTTACAGGCGTCAGAATTAAAAAATAGCAAATAAAACAAAAATGTATGTACTCCATATATTCAATCGTAACATCAACATTGACAT